>JBBUKS010000049.1:123398-148898 GCA_038050645.1 Hedychium gardnerianum
TAATTTCCGCTGCTACTTTGATTTCCGAACGAAAAAGAAAAGATTTTCGAACGAGATTCACTCCCCCCCTCTCTCTCTCGTCTCTAACGATCCAACATATATCAATGGTTGACACTATATAGGACCATACCAGCAATAGGCATGAATAATGAACAAATGGCTTTAATTAACCATAGTAGATGCCCAGTAATATTTCAAGCTTAGACATCTGGTAATGGTGTTAAGCAATTACATCCCGTAAAGCATTCTTAACCTGCCCAAATCATAGTACATGTAGCAAAAATTAAGTTATTGGAATAAATCATATTATGCGTTCCTAGTTTGACTAAATAACAACATATATAGTAAATAAGATACTGGCATGGATAGAATAAGCCATAGTAACCACCAAGATTAAGTAGGAAAAATATAAGAAAGATGATGTAATTGAGCAACAGAAGTAGGAAGTCACAACTGAAATTTTGGGAAAAATATAAGAAAGATGATGTAATTGAGCAACAGAAGTAGGAAGTCACAAATTGAGCAACAGAAGTAGGAAGTCACAACTGAAATTTTGGCTTTAGATTCAAATTTTCAAAACAATCCAGCAAAACTTCGTCATATAAGGCAATGAAAATACAAATACCAAGACACTGCATTAAGGACAACACCAACCACTCTTAACTTTCAAAATCACTTGAACAGTTTCTTTGGCCTAAAATGAAATACTACAAACCATTGTATCCATCTATCTGATAGCAGGTAATTAATCATTGTTGGAATATATGACGAAATCCTACAAACCATGAATGCATATTTTGCATGTGATGCTAGGTAACAGATGTAATTAAAGTTTGATGAGTGCTCATAGGTAAAGCACCTAATGCAGGGAAGTCCACCAGGGTACTGACTTCAAGTCAACCAATAAGCCTTGTGATTCACCTACATCGATAGCACCGATCATTGGGAGTTGACTCCACTGGTCAATAACGGGAAATTTTAAACACACCTTGATTTCTTTGTGCTACATATAGAACATATTGTAATAGAGGATAGGAAGAAAAAAAAACAAGCTAGATGATTGATGTGTTATAAATATGTTTTAGTCATAAGAAAACACCACAAGGTACCCAAAGCTCCAAATTTCAAAATAAACCTCTTCTAAAATAAACCCATAAAAGTTAACATCAACGTGCTTTCAGCATCTTTCTGCATGGGAGCTTACTTCTAAATGTTGTTACACATCTCTACATTGATGTTGAATGATACAGTTTGTCCATTTCACAAGATATGGAATGGTATTTTGATCTTTGAATCAAATGAGCTTCTTAATAGAGCTTATTGTGAATTAATCAAGAGCTCAACTGCAGAATTGGTTAGAAAGAATGTAAAAAATTTGCTAGAAGATGAAGCAGTATGCCATGGAGTGGTGAAAGGGAAATCTTCAATGGCCATGTGATAAGGAAAATAAAATCATGTTACAAGTTGACTGTAGTTAAGAGTGAGAAGCATACTACTGATCCAAACAAGCTAATAGAGCATGGAAACAAGCCATTGCATACTTGATTCATGTTTTTACTCAATTCACACTTCATTAACTATCCTATTATCTTGGAGGTGAAACACAATTTCAGATACCAAAAACTGAATGATGTATAGGATACACATCAAATAGTTTGGTATTGGACCAAAAGTTTAGATCATCTCTGAACCATCAGAAAAACTTTGAACTCTTACGATAAGTTCTATTAATCTTTCAGAAGTCAAGAAGTCCGATGACAATAATGAAACTATCGACAAGGTGGTGCAATTAGAAATAACTTAAAAGACAATAGCAAATGATGTAACAAGATAATCAACAACATGGCACAAAAGCACAGTGAAAGATACCTTACGAATATTCTGAGGCGGGGTCAAAAACACCTTTTTTTGGTCCAGAGATGAAAGAGAAGAATGAAGAGGTAGAATCCAATCAGAGGACACTCCTCCAAACTGAAAGGAAGCAGTTAACATATCTACTAGCAAGTCAATTTCTGCAACTCCCTGTTAGCAATCATGTCAACTAATAAAGAGATACAAGAATAAAAATTAAAGACATCATTGTAAATGGAGAATATGGAGTATATTCCAAATAACATACTGGAAGAAAGACAAGAATAGCACCCATGGGATAATTCTCATCAATGAAGCATATCAAATCTTCAAGAAGGTCAAAGTCAATTACATCTTCATTTAAATGCTTCTGCAAAGAAGAATTAAGTATGACAACAGCAATGTTCATTAAAGTAAAGCACCAATTACATTCCAATAAACCAAATTTTACCAGATTTTTGCAAGTTCTCTCACTGTATGATGTGTATTGATCAGGCAAATAATGGGGATTAACATAATCTTCAGAAAGTAAAGACTCGTCACCCCAAGAAGATAAAACTACATTTCTTTTTCCTCTGTGATTATTCACGACCTTGTTTTTTAGCTGTACAACAAAGAGCAGTAAGAATCCAGATAATAAAATATCATTGAAATCTTCAAATAAATAATCAACTGTAACATCAATCCAAATCAAGTTGCTATGGCAAACAAAGTTGAAAAATCCTCATAAAAAATCATTGGCGCAGAATTTGAAGATTGTGGGCAGTATAAAGAGTCTCATAACCTCATCACAAGATATACCTCCCATAATCTGAGTGGAGAAAACGAAAATTCCTTTACCTTATGTCTAGCTATTGTCATGGATGTTCCTGATGCTCTAGAATCTGAAGCTAGACAATAGTTGAGTTTCTCATAAACATCCTCAAGAAAGTAAGTTGAAACAGGATGTGTTCTTCCTTCTGCAATAATCACTGGGCAATGTCCAAAGTACCTTGAGAACAAACTTGAATCAACTGTTGCAGACCTGAACAAGTAAACAAATAAGAAACAGGGCATGTTTACTTTACAAAGGAAATAAAATAAATGAAATGACATGAAGAAGATACATGAGAACCACTTTTAACTTTTGTCCACCCCGATCAGATTGCTTATCAACAAGGTTCTTCAAGACAATAAGTAAAAAATCAGCCTGAAAGAGAAACAAACAACTATAAGTTGCATGTGAAAACTGTTAGAGGTGTTACATTATTAAGAATTACAATTACGTCTTGAATATTTTTTTCTCCACTTAGTATCACAGTAGGTAGTCTAGAATTAGGATTTACGAAAATCCTCCCTTTTATGGGGAGGTCATTAGTTTAATATGACAGCACAATCTTAAAAGTCATCATCTTTCTCCACCTATTTCAGTACACTATCTCCTTTGCTCTTCTGTACTTGTATTCTCTATAATTCCTACCTCATCCAAGAACTAACATCTAAGATCTACACTAAATACTGTAAATCTGCAGTAACCTACAACAGCAAAGCCCGCCAATCAATTGAAGAAAAATTGTTGATATACAACAGTTTCCGGTAGTATGTACCACTCAAAAAAAAAAATCACATCTTACTCTTCTTTCCACCACCCTCAACAACCATCAGAGGACAAACCCAACCACCCCTGTGATCCAACCAATCCCCTAGCATCCACTAAAAGCAAAAGGTAAAGTGCACGCTTCCACCAGATGTCCTAGAAGCCAAAGCATGCTCCCCTCAGCTTCAGCTAGAACTAGTAGCGCATTCGTTCACTGCAAAAAAGGCTCCTAACATATCATCAGCTATTGTGCCCTCTCCAATTTCAGTGTCATTATCTCCCCGTGGTTCCATGGCATGCCCAATTACCAATGGCAGTGCCAGCATGCAAAACATAGCCTTTGTTTTAGACCATGAAGCCCCATCACCCTCCACTCCCATCGTCAAACCATCCAAGTCATTCAGTACCTTCACAGCCATAACTGCATGCAGGTCTCAAAGCTAGCTTTAGCACCCATTATCAACAATCCGTCGTCCTTTAGCACCTTAACCATTACTCTATGCATGTCTGAAACTTAGTTTGCTCTCTATAAGCCTTGGTGGCACACGGTAGTGAAGCAAGAGGGTTGAGCTATGAGTAGGATGAGACTCTTGATGATTAAATAAAGTGCACAAATATTCACACCTAGTCCAGAAATTTTTATCATAAAATTAAACTATTATAAAAATGGCACTTAATTGAAGAAAAGAAAAAACAAGCGAAAAGGCTAATATTAAAAAGAGAAAGAGAGAGAGAGAGAGAGGCAAATTTAAAAAAAGGACAAATGAAAAAAAGTAAATAAATGATGAGAGATCTACGGAATCTAATAATCCATGATCATACTATATGTTTCTCTCTTTCTCCAGTTTATCTCAAGTTGATGAACAGTTCAATTCTATCATTGCTCATTCATTTTGTGTGTGATTTAAGAAGAAATAAGGGTCTATCTCTTTCAGCATCTCTTCTCAGGCAATTAGTGTCAAATTTTGATTTGTCTCTCCTGACATCTTTACCATCTCGATAAAATGATCAACAGCTTAATCTTCTCCCTGCATTTGTCCTCTATCAAAGTAATGATTGGAACCTTGATCTCATTTTTATCCACAACATTTTATTCATTGGTTGCAAATTTGAAAACTTTCACTAGGTCTCTGTCATCTTACACAATTCTGTCTCAGGCAGATGTCAACTTTCACTAGGTCTCTCTCAACATCATTGAAACCTTATCTATATCATTCTACAACCACCCAAGTTATCATTTTATCCTTTCAAACTTTACAATATCAAGACTGACACCAATTTCATCTACTATAGTCCAACCTTCAATCTAGAGCACTAAGTTGACATGCTTCTCATTTGTTGCACTAGTACCTTCATTTTTGTGACATGCTTGGCATGGATAATATCAATGTTCCAACTTGGAGTTTTATAGATGAGATGATTGAGTCCTATACGCATATATTGATATAGTAGTTCTCAAGTCTAAGAACAATACAACAACAAATGAGAAGCATGTCAACTTAGTTGACTACATTAAAGTTCATATTTCACTTAAAATTCATTGAAGCTCCCATCCATAGAAAAAAATAGATCATGGTTCAGAATCTTGGACCAATAGAGGCTAGGCTTGGAGCTTTATTGAGCAGTATACACGAATTGACCATTCATGTTGATCACCAGTGGACGTGTTCAGAGCAGCAGGCACCTAACAATTATCCTTTAGTGAATATAAAAGAATAAAGCAAAAAACCCATGGGCATTAGATCAGGGCTTTCAAAGCTTATCTTACCAACTATATACCAAGAAGGGAGAAAACAAATTTGGTTCTCGAAAACACACTAATTTTCTGCTCCCATGTGCTAACAATATACCAAATTTATATTCTCTAATATTTCCCTGTTTTATTCTGTTAGCTACTGGATGTTTCAAACATTTGGATGGTACTATTAATTAATAATCTAATCAGTCCGAAAACACTACATGTTCATCTTGACAATCTCTTCTTCTAACATTCTTTTTCATTAAGCTGCAATCAGAAAAGTATATTAGATTATACAAGCTAAAAAAAACGAACACGACAAACCTTACCAAAAGTGATCTCTCATGAACTTCATCAACTATGACATGCGTGATTCCAGACAAGTTCTTGTTATCCTGTATGAACCCACATGCACAATGAGAACAGAATTGAATAGCTAAGTATGTTATATGGACTTGGGTATGATCATCTAATACAAATATAGATGGTGGTGTTGGATGCATCAAATTACCTAGATATATGCGAGTTTGACTAACATAGAAAAAGGAACTTAGGGCTATTGGGAATACAAAATTTTAATTTTAATTTTGATAAAAAGAAAAAGAAGAAAAAAAAGTAGTTGGCATTGAAATAATTGTCAAAAAAACTTTTGGTGCATTGCTCTAATTCCTCCAATTCTTTATGTACTACAGGTAACCATTTTAAAAAAAAAAAGAAAATTCTATATTCAAAACTCCAAGAAACACTGAGAAAGGAAGTTATCTTTGAACATTATGTAATTGTTTTTTTCATTATTTGCTATTCATTATTGTTACAGAGAATTAATTATAAGTTAAATAAGAGTCACACTAACAAAATATGCATGTCATAGGAGAATACTACTAATTGCTCAACTGTGTTTCATAAATATAACTCTTTCATTTTAACAAATATAAAAATATCCTGTTCATTTAAAGGAGACACCACTGGAAATTTAAAAAAAAGTGCTTAGGCTAAGAATGAAAAATAAATCATAGCAAAAATATTCTTCTTTATTTCATAAAGAATATGCAATTGAAACACAGTTTTCCTCTCCAACCAAATAGCATTTCAACAAACTGATACACAATTATTTTTGCTTTGATCTGCCAAGCATGATTTTAAATTTTATGCTTAAAAATTGAAATCCATTTTTATTTCTCAATTTTTTCTTCTCAAGAAACACAAAAAATATTTTAAAAAAAAATTCTCCCAAGAAGACCTAATTGTCCACACTCTGTTTTCTTTCAAAAAAAAAAGATAAAGGGAGAATAACTTGGAACGATAAGGATGCAACTACACTAGTAATAAAAATATCAAAAGGGTAGAAAAGTTGCAACTACACCAAGGTCAAGCGGACCACACCAAGGTCAAGAGGAAGTCTCATGCCCAATCAGCTCAGCTAGAAGTCAAAAAAGTTCCACTTGATTTTCTATTCCAATTACTTGACTAAAGGAGTTCCCTGACTATAATGCAACTGAGCATGCATAGAATTTTATAGAAGCGATCATATCATACACTTAGATCCACACCTATGTTAGATAGTTATACCTGACTATAAGTAATATGAGATAAAATGGCTAACATTGTTTTTCATCACTTAACTTGGCACAAACCAAATCCTAGTATCAAAGTCACTCAAGAGGCGCAAGCTAATGTAGAGTGGGCCTAAGGCGGCATATATGACCATCATCGATGTCAGGTGGTCGAGTGTCACTAGGAGCAGGAAAAGAGGAAATACCACCAAAGAAGGAAAGAGATCAAAATGCAGGCTAGGATTATTGTATATATAGAGGGGGAAGAGCATGTAGAAGTGTAGGGGTGAGCTAGATTTGCATGATAAGGGGATCAACAAAGAAGGGTGAAGATGAGGAGGTCAAACTTCTATGGTGCAGTGGCATCGAGGTCGGGAGGGTAGAGATAACATGGAAAAGAAAGGAAGAGAATGTGTGGAAAGAAGACAAAAAAACAAAGAAACTATTTGTGGTGCCATTTACATCAAAGATGTCGCCTTCTCTAAGGGGATTAAAGAAGAAAAGCCTAACCTAACAGAGAATTTGCTCTGATCCCAAATTAAAGGGTAAAGTTACTCATACATTTATATAGGACTCTAACATAACACCTATTATCCCATGTGGGACTACACCTATATATAATAACACTCATATTAGTTTCAAAAAATCACTTTACAGTAGTCTGATTGTGCATTAAAATGGCATGTAATTTACTCATTATAATGTGGAATTCTCAATAAACTGATGTTATCTATAGTTAATAGATTACATAATCTAGATTTTTTTCTTATTTAAGAAAGAAATGGTATTGAGTAATAATTTATTAATAATTTGGTATTGAATAATATTTTTTATTTTTTTTGAAAAATCTATGCACTAAATAATATGATATCTTTCAATTTTTCAAAGAAATTATCAGATTATATTATTTTGTATTCTTGCCCGTATTCTAAAATGCATTTACCTTTCAATAACAGTTATCCACTATTCTAATCCCACTGAATATTAAGATTTATGGTTTAGCCAAATCCAAATGCTAGAAATGATTTTAGATACACAAAAGCCAATAAAAATATTGATGATATCATGCCCAAAATTTCCAAAGAAAAATGTGAACATAATGGCATAGGAACCTGTAGAATTTTTAACAAAAAATAGGATGGATTCAAAAAAAATATAAATGTGATGGATGCAAACAAATGCTAGTCCCAATTGATGGGCAAATCTTACCGATAGTTTACGAAGAAGGATTCCTGTTGTACAGAAGAGAAGTTTTGTCTTATCATTTCTGTAAAAAATACATGCAACAATAATACGAGGATCAAGATTTACCGATATAACAAAACAATTTGTAAAAGGATAATCACCATCATCAATAAATAAATAGTTTTGTAATATATTATCAAGAGTGGCATACAAATGGGTTGTATTTGTACCCACTCAGCTCACGAACTGAGTAGACCCTTTTCACCTCCAAATTTGTTAATTGGAGACTAAGACTTGGTTTACTTGGAGAGTTGGATTGATAACTAGGAGAAGGGAAAGGGAAAAACAACAACACAAAGAGGGATATAAAGGATCCTGGTTCATACTCCATCCAGTAACTGAATACATCTTTGACAGATTTGAATGAATAGGTTATAGAGTCAATAAACAGACCAATTTGTGAAAGTATCACATACACAAATAAAAAGAATTTATTATGTATATTGTTCTGAAGAATTTCTTTCACCCGCCTTAATCTTGTTTGAAATAATGGTAGTTCACAGAACTATTCAACTACATCAGATTACTGACGAATAATTTTAAACCCAGTTTACAGGTATAGAGATTCATGCACTTCATTTCCTTAGCTAAGAAATATCAACAAAATGAATAGACTTTAAACCAAGTCAACCAGTTTGGAAACTTGAAAATCAAAAGCGAGAATAACAACACAATATCCATCAGAAATTACAAATTGACCTTCAAGTAAGGTCCTTTAATTATGTAGAGTAGTACATTTGTCTATTTCTGCGTCCATAAAGAATTTACACTATAGGGAATAGAATCTAAATAAGCAATAGTTTTGCAATTGGAATTGGCAGATTGACAGAACCTTTCTCATCCATTTCCTTTATTAATGTTACCTGCCAATTAGCTCTGTTTTTTTAACAAAAGTAGCATCATCTCATGCCTCTGCATAAATCAAGCGGCAATTTGTCCACAATTACATTGATTTAATATTTAGAACCAATGTCTTTGGTTGCCGTGACATACTCTAAAAGCAAGGTCCATCAAATTGGTTTCATTTTAAAATGTAGGTAGATCAAGTACGAATATCATTACCAAATTTTATAATGATTGTGCAACAAATAATTATGTTAAGAACTTAAATTTTTTACATTAATAGCATATAAAGGATTTGTCAAGTTGTGACTCATCTAAATTTTTGTAGTGCTGGGAGATAAAGTTTCACATATGAAATTCTTGCTTTTTTGAGGATCAGGACAAATATAGTGCTAACCAATTGAGTTGTATACATTGCCAATATATGGAGTGATACCACACAAATCACAATTGTAAAGCAAAGAAAGGCAAGGTGCAATGATTTTGATAGTAACGAAATGATCAAATTGAACTTTCTGAAAGTTTGAAAATGAAAAATACAGAAAAATGCATTTAGAATCAAAGAAGCATTATTCAAGAGTAAGAAACTTCACCTAACCAAGAATGTGACTTGTAAAAAATGAATTATTAAATGATTTCAAGTTAACGTGCAAAGACAATGGATCAAAACTGCAAAGATGTGCAATGTGCAGAACCTTGCGATGTCAAGGCGAACTTGATAGCCAACCAATGAACCATGACCACCAGGTGAAGGCTCACATCGCTCATCAGACACTCTTTCTGCTACAGAGATAGCCTACAAAATAGATAATACCTTCTAGAAATTGTACGACAGAAACAATAAACAAGCCACATGAAATTAACATTTAGGGGGAAAAAGGAAAAACTGAACTTAAATTAAAATAAATATCTAGAAAACTGAAGCAATGTTATCATAAAAAAAAAATAGGAAAAGATAGATGCTTGCAGAGGTGTATTAGTACCTTTCAGGATCAAAATAATAGGAAAAAAAAGAAATATCTTTGGTTCAGATAAATAAAAGCATTTCATGGCCAATTTGACAATGAAACAATTGCTAATCAAAACATTTCTAGTGTGCTTCACAACTAAACTAAATTCTGTAATACCATCTTGTACTAAATCTTGTGCTCAGTGCTGATATAGTTATACCCTTGTATTTAATTTAGTTCATTCATTTGAATTAACCTTAAAATTTACAATCTTATTTATTATTTGATTGACCTGTTTGGGCTCAAATAAAGGTGCTAGTGGGCAATGGAAGGAAGCGACAACGCTCAGCTTAGGCAATAGAAGAAAATTGATTTAGGATCAAGTCTATCTGAGATGGCATCTTTCTCTTACATGATCCAAATATGTTGTTGGTGAATTAGTTGTTAAACTGGATTATGTTGAGTAGTGCAGTTAGAGGATAGTGATTAACATCAGATATGTTCAGGTGAGTCATAACCTACAACAAATTAGGGGGTTCAACCCTAGAGTGGAATTTTATGATTGGAGGAGGTAGGATCCATGACTACACACTTGCGTTCAGTCGAAATGTCTTCTGATGAATATTTTGAATTTGTATTGGGCTTTGGGTTACATTATTATTTGTTTCTGGATTTTGGTTCTATTAAATTGGTGGGGGTTTTCTGTGAAATATTTTCATGATTTCCAGGTACAATGGCCCACAGATGGTTGAATTGATACAGCAATCTAGAGTGTTTTGTTGATAGAAACTATTTTATGTTGTGGGAGAATTGTACTTGACTTGTTAGAGCTAGATGCGGTGTGGATCAAGCTTTGAAATTTTGAGCCATATTGGAGTTTCAGCTTTTGACAGGAGCAATCAGTTTTAGTATCATGTATTTCGAGACTTATTTACTTGCAAATATAAATTTATAACAATAAAAAAGTCATTTTCCTTGAGAGTTGTAATTATATATTAAATATAATACAATTAGTTAAATATCTAATAAAACTATATATGTAATTAAATATATAATTAATATAAATCTATATCCCTAATTAAAGGAAAGAAATGAAATTGTTGTTGCAACTCCACTGCACAATGCAACTACACACTCATGAATCTACCGCCCGAATCACCACTCAGGTGCTAAATCACAATGTTAGTGAGGCTACAACTTAGCAAAATTGCATCTGGTGATCACACATATTTCCTCTGATATCTCTCAAGTCATCCACCCGATTCTTTAGTAGATATGTCGAGCACCTTGTTTGATGTCATTCAACCCAACTTGAAACAAGCAACATTGTTCTAGCATGGGTGGCACAGTTAGTTCACCATATGCCTCCCAGTTTCGTGTTTCAGCCAAATAACACAATGAAAATTTTCAACCATGCTGCCCAACATCGTTTGAAATTTCAAACCATAGTGTAGATGTTCTATTGGTGTTTGACTACAAAGATACGTCTGAAATTTAGTGTTTATTTATCTTATTCGAATTCCTCTCTTCAGATTTTTTTTTTTTTTTTTGCATGATAGATCTATGAATGAAAGATGCACAAAGATTAATTCTTTGACTTGAGAGCTAAATTTCATTGTTGACTTGTATATTCCTTGCATCACTTGCTTGAAGAATGCTAGTTTCTCATGTTATTTTGGTCGAACTAAGGTGTTTAGTTTTCATTACCTAGTGTTTGTGGCTTAAAAATGTTAAATTGGTGGGGATCAAGATTGATGATTAAACTGTATGAAAATGGAATTTGGTGATGAGTTTGTGTGGACTTAATCATCTAATTAATTGGAAACTAAATGGAGAAATAGGAATCAACTTCTTGAATCTTTAATCTTGTTCTTGAATCATTAATTTATTCTTGTATCTTATATTCTAGAATTTTAACCTTAGATATTTTAAGATTGTGCCATTTTAGGTATTCAAGAAATAAGGGAACATTTTAAGCATCATTTTAGTACATAAAAAAGGAAAGGAAAAACTCAAATATATAGATTTGTGGCAAGAAAAATACAAGCTAAACAGGTCACTAAGATTATAGGAAATAAAAATGATTATGCCATTGATTATGTCAGGAAAATGAAGGGGCAGTGAAGGCCTGTTTTTCCCTCGATGTCATCATTACAAGCATAATAGTAAGGCATCCATGCCTTAACTAATTCAGGAAAATGTATTTAGTGCAACCGCCAATACATTATTAATGTTCTTACCGCTAATCTTCTGGGTTGAGTGCACACTATATTACAGCATCCACCCAGTCCTGATCGAATCATGTCATCTAAAATATATTGAGGAACCTACAAAGGTTGCATAACTAGAAAATCCATCACTTCAATGGTTCAATAATAATAGAAAAGAACACTGAAAGAACAAAGAAATTAAGTGGAGAGACAACCTCAACAAAAACTTGTAAGTTGCAAGGTTTTAGAATAAGCAACATGAAGCATTGAATCCCCTCATAGATCTTTATATAAGGTCCTAACTACAGTAATAATACTCACAGCCAACATAGCTACAGAATACAATTAATCTTACCATCTGAAGAATAGAATAATGATCCTTTGTATCACACCTTAGCCATTTTTCTCTCAATCATAAAGCATGGTTCATCTAACAGCTATTGCAAATACAAAAAAGGGTACGAAGCTCCCGTCAATGCGGGGTCAAGGATCTATTGTACGCAATCTTACCCTGCTTTGCAAGAGGCTATTTCCGATATTCGAATTCGTGACCTCCAAGTCACATGGCAACAACCTTACCGTTGCGCCAAGGCTCCCCTTCAACTATTGCAAATACAACAATCCTAAAATTATGACAAACAATAAAACACTAAACTTGAACAAAAAATGCTTTGTACTTAAACCACAGACAATGTATTGCCTGTAATTTTAATATCTTTAGTGAGACGGAACTCTGACCATTTCTTTAAGAAAATTATGGTGGTATATTTTTTGCAGTAGTTACATTAACTCATTAAAAGGTTTGTGTACTTATTTGTTGTCCTACTACTCATACTGGTAACATGAATAATGATTTTTGTATCATATAGACAGAAATTTCATGAACTACCTGTGTTGTTTTTCCACAGCCTGTTTCTCCACAAACAACAATAACATCATTCTCAACTAGCAACTGTAGAATATTGCTTTTAAACTTAGAAATAGGTAACGAAGATCTAGCTTCCAGCATTTTCTGCATGAAAAAGATATAAACCAAATTAAAAGATGGAATATATGGTCTATTCAAAACATGAAGTTAAAACTGTAACATTTAACCATTGATCAACAAGTGATAATGCACAAAAATTGGCACCATGAGCATGAGTATTACATTGTTGGGATCCATAAATATAGACCACTAGAGGACAGCGAATGATGAGAAGTTTCTTGCTGATATGGAACATGCAGTGTTCGATGTTAATGTTGTACACTACATTAGAGGGAAAATAAGAGTTGTCACAAACCTTGCTAGAAGCAAATCATGATCACCTGAATGGTTGATGCAGCCAGGTTCCACAACCTTGCCTTCTGCCTTTCGAATGATAGGATAGAGAGCTGATGCTGGGTCCTTATGTCCGAGATGTTTAAGTCATTGAGGTCTTCAAGCACTTATGTGAAGATAGTGAATTTGCCTACGTGGTTAGTCATTTTAGATGAATTGAGAGGCATAGCATATTGGTACTAGAGCCAACCTCACAGTAAAAGGCTATGGGAAAGGACCAGGCTAAAAGCCCAACTTGAGGTCCAGCTGGGCATCAAAGGAGAGGAGAAATGAAACATGCCTTACTAGAAGCAGATCCATGACTACCTGGTTTACGTAGCCAGGTTCAGATGCTGAGAGGGAGCGATGAAGGGTGGCTTCTCCAGCCCCACATGCCTAGATCAGAGAGATCTTGTGGCCTAAATAGGAAAAGAGCATCTCCAACCAAGTGGCTAATCATTTTGAATGAATAGGACCAATAAGAGAGGCTCATTACTAATTTGTATTTTGGTTTGTCACTATAACAGTTAAAAGTTCTTTTCCAAAAGTGAGAAATGGAAAATAGGATAGCAATAAAAAATTTGCACAAAAAACAGATACCATATAAGACTTTGCAATTATGAGCAAAGAACATAAACCCAAGATGAGTTAATTACTAACTTGGAGGGCCACATTAGCAAAGATCCTATACAGAAATAACAGATAATTCATAGAATAGCAATCAAAAGAAACTGAAGGAAGAAGAGTATACCATATACTTGGGCTGTGTCATTTTATTTTCAAGTTCCTTTTTCAAAAAGATGCTTTCTAACTGTTCAGGACCGCTGATTCCTGCAAAAGAAAAAAGAGAAAAATCAAGCAATAATAGTCAGTTAAACAGAATTTTTAAGTATCTAAGCAAGCGCCTCACACCAACAAGGTAATAATATAAAAACAGAAATTGAAATTATAAAAATGAAACAGGAAAATTTTGCCCCCCATGATCCAAAGTCAATGGTTTCTTGTTGGTGTTGCTGCAGTTGCAGTCCAGGTTAATAAAGTTGTACCTTCCAAAGCAGTACGAACAGTGTGCTAACAGATTGTTTACACTCAGATCATCTAAATATTTGAGTGATCCATGGGTAAACCACCCAATATGAGGAATGGATCATTGTGCCCTTCTCTTCAGCAGTAAAAAGATCCTTTTGTTATTTTTCACATAATGAATTTTATAGATGATGCTTACCAACATTGTAACATTTGATACCATGAAGATGTAAAATAGTCGTGAAAATAAATATGTAAAATCCTAATGGGCAGAAAATTTGTTTTTAAATAAACATGTATGTGCAGACCCAACAATTTCAGAATTGCATAAATCAAATTTTAGATTTCATAACAATCAAGTAAGAAGAGAGAAGGATATAAAAAAACAACCAAAATAAATATGGAAGGGTTGACTGTCATAATCTACTGATTTTCTTGAGATTCACCTCATAAATAATAGTATATGGAATATGTTCGTTGATTTCTACTCGAATTTTAAGGATTAGATCAAGGCATTGTATTTTCTGATTGTTTACTATGTCACTATCCCATTTGTCCCTTATGAAAATTGGACTATCCCATTTGTCCCTTATGAAAATTGGTCAAGATCATTCTACCTTGAAAATAAAACATTAGTTTCTATAGCACCTATAATTGCATCTACAACAAAGAGACTTCTAGTAACTACTTGATGAGTTTTAGAAAGAAGATTTAAAACTAGTTAAGAGTCTTTTCTAAATGAATACTAACATAAAAAATAATTAAAGAAATTGAAATGCAGCTAAAGGCCCAAAAAAAGTCAATGGTTCTAGTCAGGGTCGGTCCCAAGCCCGGATAAAGGAGGAGGGTTGCGTTAGATTGTCGGCGTTAAACTATGACAAATTTCAATAAATGAATCCATTAAACTATTGTGCTAATGTTAAGATGTTTTCCGTAAGAAATGAGTTGCAGAGTCTGACCGTAACGTCTTGGCAAGGACCGCTACATCTAGAACTCGGGTGTAGTGCTAAATATGCAAGAGTTCGCGTTGTAGGATCCGATTGTAACGTATCGACAAGGACTGTTACATCTCTATGAGAACTTGGGTGTAGTATTAAATAAGCAAAAGTTCTCACACCATAGGTTGGATAAGAACAAATATTATAAGAAAACTAATAGTCTAAAATTTGAAACATGGAACGAACCCTCATAAATCAATGGAGGTAGTAGATGCGATGATCAGAAGAATTAGTATAAAATGGGTAGACGAGAAGGCAAAGATGATAGAGAACTCGGGTTTTAAGTTATTGTACACAGGAAAGAGTTAAACAAGAAATGGAGTGGGTATTGTTATACATAGTTCGTTAAATAATAAAATTGTAGGAATAGTTAGAAAAGGGGATAGAATTATAGCTCTCAAAATAATAGTGGCGAAAGAAACTATGAACGTAATTAGCGTATATACACCTCAAGTAGATTAGATGAAGCTACAAATCAAGGTTTTGGGACGACATAGATGAAGTATTACAAAACATTCCGCTAAATGAAATGATTTTTACAGGAGACAATCTAAATGGGTATGTCGGAGTAAAAAATGAGGAATACAAGAGGGTACATGGAGGATATGGTTTGGAACGAGAAATTAAGAGAAAACTATATTGGATTTTGGGATAGCATATGATCTTATATTAGCTAATACATATTTTAAGAAAAGAGAATAACACTTGGTCACATTTAAAGGTGGGAATAATAAATCGCAAATTGACTTTATTATGGTTATGGTTAGAAAGAGGGATAAAAAGATTTGTAAAGATTGCAAAGTCATCCTGGAGAAAGTTTAACTACCCAACATAAGTTAGTAGCGTTGGATATACGCCTTAAACATAGTATCAATAGAAAGAAAATATATACGACTCCTAAATTAAGTGGTGGAAGTTAAAGGATGGAAAGCAAAACATATTTAAGGAGAAGGTAGGAAGAGTATCAGGGATAAGATGGTATCAAAGTTGAAAAATAATAGCTAAGAGTATACTCGGTGAGTCAAAGGGGTATGCACCACCAAGTAAGAAATCTTGGTGGTGAAATGAGAAAGTACAGGAGAAAGTGAAGAAAAATGAACAACTTACAAGGAATTATATATTTGTAAGAACGAGAAAAACTTTAAAAAAAGATACATTAGCCAAGAAAAAGCTAAGAAAGTAATGAATGAAACAAAGAATTAAACTTTTGAACGATTATATCAAAAATTGGATAAAAAAAAGGGAAAGAGATATTTATAAAATAACTGAAGTGAGAGAAAAGAAGACAAGAGATCTTACCCAAATAAAATATATTAAAGATGAATGCAATAGGGTACTAGTAAACGATGGAAAAATAAAAGAGCGGCAGAAGTTGTATTTTCATCAACTTTTTAATGAAGGTTTAGGTGACCAACTTAATTTAAGTAGGTCGAATGAGTATAAAAATTTAAATTTTTATTGTAGAATTCAAATTTCAGAAGTAGAACAAACTTTAGATGGGATGCACAATAGAAAAGCCGTTAGACCCGATGATATTCCAATAGAGGTATAGAAGTGCCTGGGGAAACAAGGTATTGAATGACTTACAAAATTATTTAACATGATATTGAAAACGAAAAAAATGACTGATAAGTACTCTAGTTCCTTTATATAAGAACAAGGGAGACATATAAAATTCTGCAAACTAAAGGGGTATTAAACTAATGAGGCATATCATGAAACGAAAGAGTAATAGAAAAAAAGATTAAGGAAAGAGACCACGGTGATCGAAAATCAATTTGGGTTCATGCCTGGAAGGTCGACAATAGAAGTTATACATCTTCTTAGACAGCTAATTGAAAAGTATTGAGAGCAAAAACAAATTTACACATGATATTCATTGACTTAGAGTCTCAACAGAAATTATATAGAGAATTCTAGAAAAGAGAGGTGTTAGCGTAACATATATTGATTTAATTAAGGATATGTATGAGGATGTAACGATCCAAGTGAAGACTTTAAGCTAATTAACTGAAGCATTTCCAATAAAGATAGGATTATCAAGATCAACTCTAAGTTCCTATCTTTTTACACTAATGATAGATGAACTCACTGGACACATTCAAGGCACAGTACCGTGGTGTATATTATTTGCAGATGATATTGTTTTGGTAGATGAGACACGTGAAGGAGTAAATGTTAAATTAGAATCTTGGCGGGAAACATTAGAAGGGAATGGTTTTAGACTTAGCAGAGTAAAGACAGAATATATAAAATGTAAGTTTAACAATATTAGACGTAATGAGACAATTGTTAAGATAGGAGATAACGAGTTGTGTGGAACTGAGAGCAGGATCATTTTTGTAAAACGATGGAGGGATTGAGAGAGATGTCTTACATAGAATACAAACAGGTGGTTGAAATGGAGGAGAGCGTCGGGTGTTTTATGTTATCATAAATACCTCTAAAACTTAAAGGAAAGTTCTACAAATATGTTATATGGAACTGAATGTTGGGCTATGAATTGAGCACATGAGCAGAAGATGAGACCTGCAAAGATGAGAATGTTAAGGTGGATGTATGGATATACGAGGGACAAAATAAGAAATAAGAGCATTAGAGAGAAAGTCGGAGTAACATCTATTGAGGAAAAACTCCGAGAGACACGTTTGAGATAGAATGGGCATGTAGTTAGACGACCAATATATGCTCCAGTTAGGCGATGTGAAACTATGAAAAATACACATATCAAACGAGGAAGACCAAAAAAGATTAGCAACAATAAAACAAGATAAAATTTATTTAAGTATAGATGATGATATAGTAGGGGATAGAGCTCAATGGCGTAAAAGGATCCTTATAGCCGACCCCACATAGTAAGATAAGGCTTGGTTGTTGTTGTATGTGAAGAAGAAGAAAATAGATGCACAAGATTAAAAAAATCAACTAATTTACTGACTTTGTTAAGATACCAAACACAATGTGATGGCCCTTTCTTGGATACCAGTACCTGTACCTGTATTAACCGGAAGTTTTTCATCAGCAACTGCACTAGGAGAATCAGTTACCATCTGTAGAATGTTTCCTTCCGTGAACATTTCACTGCTGGACATTCTTTTGGCCTCACTTGGAGTCATCGGCAGTGAATTCAACAATGAATCTACAAAGCCTATTCGACGGGCATCCTCATCATCTTCCGCATTGGTTGGAAGTTCACCTACAAAAAAATCCAAAATTAGTTTGAAACAAGTAAAGAATGACAAAATATGAACATAAAATAGAAAAAATGCAAGATGTTTATTGTACCATTTTGCCAAATGGAAATAAATGAAGAGTATGGTTCCATGAGCATATGGCAAAGCGGAAGATCAGGGAAAAGTTGGCAAAGTGCAAGTGATGCTACTTTATTTTGTGCATCCTACAAATAAAAAAATTGAACTTCAGATAAGTTTCTGAAAATAGGGCATATGATGCAATGTGAAATCATCAGAAATGCAAAAGGGTTTACGTCAAAGTACATAAATCATAAGAAAAAGAATAATTAGGTGGTATTAATGGATCTCACAACAAAGAGATAACAAAACATTAAAGAAGATTGATGCTTGGGAATGAAGCCAAACTTTCTAATTCAGGATATTACATACGAATTGATGCACAAAAGCCAATTAGACTGTCACTTCAGATTTTAAATTTGCACCTCAACAGATTTTGAAGATTCCCCGTTATCAGGAAACTGGATAGAAATCAAGCCTCCAGCCTTCCGGCTCTTCCCCCGGCCTCTTGCTGTACGTAAGATACTCACAGAATATTGGAATATGTCCTCTTTGCCAGATAATTTTGCATATTTGGGTGGCTCCCAGCCTAGTTTCTGGCAAAGCTTTTGTAGAACAGCCTTAGGAATCTTTCTAGAATCTCCCTGTGAACAAGAGAATGTTTCAGACAGTGAAGCACGACAGACAAGAGCATCACATTCCATGTTTTTTAAATCAAAACACAATAAAATACACATTGAGTTGTTTAAATTGTGATTGTGGTAGTAGAGCCCAGAACATGAGTCAAATTGTCACCCACCTCTTTTTCATATTAATAAGTTCATCTTGATGGTCAACTACTAATAGCATATTGCAGATCTTGCAGTACCTTGCAATTCATTCAATTGTTCAAATATAGTCGAGCATGAGCTAGATGCAACTTTAAGCATAAATGCAAAAATTGTTCCTCTTTACTATCAGTTTAATCCTTCGGAAGATGACTAGCAATTGAGTCTATAAAATGAAGAATTAAAAATAATAACTTACTTTCCAATAAAAGTGATGGCTATGAAAAATCAGAATGCACACAACCATAATCAAACAAAGATAATGATAATGATTTGGTGAGAAATTTAAGATGCATGATTTTATGCGGAAAAAAAATAATTAGAATGCTAAATGTAACCTAACTAATTTACCTTCATCCAGATGTCATCAATGCTTCCAAGATTGTGTCTGTAAGCAAACTCCGACAAATTTTTTTGTTGTTGTTGTAATATTTCTGGATATAATGTAGCACTGAAAGAAGAATCTTCAGAAAAAAGGTTATCAAGTTCTAACTCCTCTATATCCTTTTCAGCTTCATTTATATGGTCTTCTTGGAGATTAGTAGAAGAGTCAACCTCTTTCAACATATACACCTCATCTCCATCTGAATCAAATTCTTGTTTGGTGTCAAATTCAGCAGGCTGATCCAAAACTCTATTATTATCTGGCACATTTAACTCAGTGAGTACAGAAAATGTAGAATCACATGTAATCTCCTCAACAGATTTAGTTGTAGATTCATCTTGTAATTGATCCATCAAAACCTCATTAGAATAGCCTGTTGAGAATCAGTAACATTAGATCACAGGTAAAGAATTTCAACCAGATACACAAGAATATGGTACAAAACCTAGCAAAGAAAGTTCTTGCTTAAGTTTGTTTATAAGATTGCCAAAATGTTTTTGACTTGTTTTGTCTCCCTTCTGCTTTGCTTCTCTTGCACCCAACCATGCTTGATGATATTGCTGAAGAACAGAGGCAGCATGAAAGTTTGGATCATCCTCCTGAGATCTTGTTTGCATCAGCTGTCATATGCATAATAAGGCTTAAAATAGGGGAGTTTTCTAATGTACAAACATATACTTTGGTAAATTTTAGTCTGAAGCACAGATACATTCAACCATTTTGGATCAGCAACATTTGGACAAAAGACACAAACTTAAACTGTTTGAAGAAATATATCACTCTGAATTTCCAACCAAACAAAGCAGGATACAAGAAATCATTGGTTATAAATTTAGAAGAAAAAAGATTGCTAACTATAGGAAAAAATGTTAGGACTGAAGGAATTTAGATATCTCCACGATGGTATGATATTGTCCACTTTGGGCCTAGGGCCTCATGATTTTGCTCTTGGGCTCTACCCAAAAGGCCTCATACCAATAGAGATATTTTTTCCTTATAAGCTCATGATCTTTCCAATGTATTTTCAATGTAGGACTTTGTTTGCAACCCCAACAATCCCCCCCTCAAACGAAGGACCACAGGGTCCCTCGTCCGATCCTCGACCCACCAGATCTTTTTGCCCCTCGGTCCACCCGACCTACTAGGACTTCCTTGCCTAGCCGCAACTAGGATTTTCTGCCTGGTGTCTGGTCCTCTTGATCCGGACACGAAAGCCCCTACTTCCTTTGTTCGAGGTCAATACTCTACTCACATGGCTCGATTAGACCATAGCTCTTGTACACAGTCGGTGGTTAGACCTTCTGGCAATCCGAGCTCTGTTACCAATTGTTAGGACCGAAGGAATTTAGATATCTCCATAATGGTATGATATTGTCCACTTTGGGCGGCCCTCATGGTTTTGCTCTTGGGCTCTACCCAAAAGGTCTCATGCCAATGGAGATATTTTTATAAGCCCATGATCTTTTCCATGTATTTTCAATGTGAGACTCTGTTTGCAACTTTGCAACCCTAACAAAAAATAGTGTAGAATTAGTGAAATCTAAAGAATTTGTTTGACTAGGTCGCCTTAGAAGAGAAATTTTAAAAATAACACTAACCTACCAACTAGTATGCACTCCCTTTTAAATCATACAAAGAAAACAAACAGATTTTTGTGAACAGAGAGACAAAATCATTATGTCCATATTCTCATTATATAAGAAATGAAAAAAAACCGTATGATAGGATATATGGGCATCAGAAATGAGAGTTAAGCATGACTCAACCATTGAAATCCCTACAGGTTCATACATAGGGCCTGGGTGCACACAGTGAAATCTTAATACATTTTATAAGAAACCCAAACGGGCATGAAGATCTAAGAAAGCAATTTACAATGAATATAGTATCGATTATAGAACATATTAATCAATTCAAAACCAACAAACATAAACTCGTATTCAGAAATTCACATGACAATAAACTAGATAACCAACTAAATAACAAGCTATGAGACTTGTGCTACCAACCTTTGACTGCATGTGCAGTGTATATTTATTCACATATATACTAAATAGACAATTAAGTTGATCTTGGGTTATTCATGAAAAATTCTAAACTTAAAAGATTCAAAGCAGTATACTATTGCATGATTGACTCGTTGTACCAAATACTTGTCGACGCGCTATGTCGAGCATTGACAAACCCGATTACCTCTTGTTCTCGTTCCAAGTACTGTTGTATCCATTCCTTCTGTGAAGATTTTCCTATATCCAGTGACAACTCATCTCGCTTCGCCTTAATTCCCAAAGAAGATTTAGGTACATGTTCTAGCTCACGTTGCTGAGGAACCCAGTCTTCCCGAGCAGTAGATATGATTTTAACTGACCTTTCTGTCCCTACATTAGAAATGAGCAATGTGTACTAAATATCTCAGGCATTATTATGATCTCTATAATTAAGAAATGACAGTACATCAGAATTTTGAAGATATTAATGATAAGTTAACCTTGTCTAATTATTCATTAAGAAACTCAGAATCTTATTGCTAACTATCTAATAGAATTCATTCTGGTCAAAATTTTAAAAGGCATAATGTACAAAAGCTTACCATCGAGATTAGATGTATCGATACCACTGGAGAATTTTATTGGAAGCTCGTGTCCAGGGAGATTAAAACATAACCAATCCAGAGCATTCTCAAACACCGCCACTTCCTACATCCAGAAAATGGTATCTCAGCCCCTATGGATAAAGCAAGATAAATTTTTCTTGTTCTTAACAATATTGGTTTAAATTCAAGAATCAAAGGTTCAAGAAAATCCAAATGTGTTAACCCCTGCTTTCCTACATATGTTGACGGCTAAATTTTCAGGAATGGTCCACCAGTTTACCAGAGCATGTGTTTTGACATGGTGCTGAAGTATTTTTGTATATATCCCTATGGAGTTGAGGAGAGGTGGAGCAACATTTCCTCATACCGAGAATAGATAACTTCGATACAATCGACTTTTTTCCTCAAGTAATCTTTTCTATAAAGTTGTTTCTGACAAGTGGATAAAAGAATATTTCAATCTCAATGGAGTGAAAGATTGTCATATTTACTTGAATAAAGGGGATCAATAACCGTCATAAAGGATGTGGATTGACTGTAAACTAATGACATTTTGATTTCTTCTCCATCACATGGAATAATCTTGGATTGTTAGCAAGTCCTTGAAATAAGCAACTGTGACAAATAAAGACGCTAGTATATAGCAGATGACTCAAATATTACTAGGGCTTGAGCCTTGAAGTCTAAGAAAGCCAAGTAGTACCCTAACCTAGAAATAGTTTTCACTCGAGATTTGGAGAAAGTCAATCGGAGTAATTCAATGCCTCGTTAAATTAACCTGTGCGTCCAAGAGCAACTTGTGAAGCAATCGAAAATTTCTATACCTAGGATTCCAAACGACGACACCGTCACTAGCATATAACAGATGACGCGAATTTGACTGGAACTTAAGCCTTGGAAGTTTAAGAAAACCAAGCAGTACTCTCACCTATAAATAGTTTCCAATCAAATTTTGGATTAACTCAATCGGAGTAATCCAATGCCTCGTTAAATTACTTCAGAATCAAACCCAAATTCAAGAGCCATTAACATTTCGATGGAACTACAGCAAACAAAAGTAAACCAAATAACAAATAGAAAGAGAAAAGGAATCGAACTCCGAGGGCGGAGAGAGCCTTTTCAATTTGATCAGCGGAGAAACCCTCGAGCGAGAGCTTATCATAGACGGCTCGAAGCCTCTTCGCCTTCTGATACTTCGAAGCAACGTCTGGAGCAGCGACGGCCGGCACCTCCGACGAGGATGAAGGCCTTTCATTGTTTAGGAGCAGACGACGGAGGCGGCGCTCGTTCTCAGACGAGATTTGGAGCTTGGGAGCAGGTTTTCCATCGGCCGTGTGCGACTTCGCCTTGGAGGCTCCCTTCGGACCGCCCTGCTTCTTTTTCGGAGCCATCACACGCACTGGGACACGAATAACTGAAGCGGAAAACAACACTTTATAAAGGGGGAAAAAAGATGGCGTAAACGAATTCTAAAAACGGTGGGTGCCCCGGACACGTTTCAGTTCTTGTGATGTGATACGATCTGATATCAAATCGGCAAATGGGCGTATCAACCATCTAAATAGACCCGCCCATCAAATTTCTTAGGAAAATACAAATATAACACCGTATAAAAGTCAGCAGGCCTAGTGGGCTATTTTATAGGAGGGAATGAAAAATAAGGCAGTAGATTTTTTTTATTTGCATTTTGTTATTATATTTGACAGAAAGAAAAAGTTAGAAGAAGAAATTGAAAAACTTATATTTTAATAGAAATCAAATCTAGACATTAAAAATATATATATAAATATCTTTTTAATTTATATTTTTTTATCTTGCATAAAAAAAATCTTATTTCCTTCTCTTAAAAGACATAACTGAAAGAAAATATTTCTCCTCAATTTTTTATCTTTTTTTTTCTTATTATATCTCCTAGATTTCTTTTGTTTACTTATGAAAGCTCATCCGCGTAGCAACCATCAGTTGTGGCTTATAAGGTGAAGGGATGCTTGGTAGCCAGTAAAAAAATTTCGTGGGATCCGACCGATCATCCCAGGTCCGACGTTATCCGATCTGATTAATTCATTTTTTTATATAAGGTGAAGGGATGGAGTAATTCTCAAACAACTTGATATGTAAAAAGGTGATGCGCTCTTTCATGTTTGTCCAAAAGCGTAGCCAGAAAATCTATTGATCGTGGACTGATTGATCCAATAAATTAAATACTTAATATTTAAATTATAATAATAAACTAATTTATAATCAAGAAAGTCTTACATATTTAATGTTAACTACAAAATATGATATAGTAACATCGAACGAGATAAAATTATTGAAGATGTGCCCTGTGATTTTTTATAGAATAAAACTCATCAATTATTGAATCAATATCGATCTTTGTAGTAAATTCTCTTTCAATGTAGACAATCATAAAATCTGCCAAAAACTCTTCTTTCATCTTATTTCGAAGAGAAATTTTAAGAAGTTTCATAGTTGAGAATGATTATTCCATTGTTGCAGTAGAAACATGAAGTGTTAAAACAAAACGAATCAGCATGTTAATTAAGCGATAATATTTTGCCTTTTTGGTTTCTACTAATCATCGACATAATTTAGAAATGATAGAGATATTCTGAAACCTTTCATGATGAATTATATCAACTTATAATGCTCCAACTGACTTCTCAAATAATATAGTTCTTGTCTATTGAAATCACTAAGATAAAAAATTTCTACAAGATTATAAATATCAACAACATTAAATAACTTAAAGTTGTCTCGAGGTTCTAAAGCAGCACTAAGTCTAAGAAGTTCTACAGCCCCATCATCGAATCTGTTATTTAGCTCTTCCACTTGAAAATATATTGTAGCATTAAATATATCAAAATGATAGTGGTGCTCAAATGTAATAGAATCTCTTTGTTGGCACGAACGTCCTATAACAAATCTATAACAAACATTCATATGTGGTATCTCAATATCATTATTTTCACAAATTGATTGCACAATCATTAGAAGAATATCATAACCTTCTGCTCTCAAAGTATGAAATAAAGCTTTTATAGTTGAGACAAGATCCATTGCATTTAATATGTCTAAAGACTTCTCCTGTAAAGTTCAACAAAGCAAATCTGTTATCCCATAATCTTGTGCATCAAATATAAAATTAATATGA
>JBBUKS010000049.1:148998-197687 GCA_038050645.1 Hedychium gardnerianum
TTTACCTCCTCCGTGTTGGTCCTGGGACGGACTGGCGGGGGCGCTGGGGGCGAGCGTTTCACCTTTTGCCACAATTGTAAACAAAGCCAACAAATGCTTTCAATTGTAGTTGTAAGCCTCAATTTGTTCTTCTTTACTTCTTCTAATGTTTGTGCATTTATCAATTTATCAATGCGACCACTTACATTCATCAAAACACTCATAGATTGAACGACATTATTATGTGGTGAAGTGGGACTCCCCATATGCATCAATAAAGCACATCTCTTTCCATCATTAACTCTTTTCCAACCTCTGAAACCATCAACTGTAAATGCAGAATAACGAGCCTTTTATTCTTGAAAAAAGAAACATGGAAAGCAAAAGGCCGCTTCTTTATTAGGAGAATACTCTAACCAAGGAAATTGCTCAAACCAATATTTTTGAAGTGTCAATATTATTCTCCTATTTTGGTTCACGGGTACTCCATAACAAGTTGATACGACCCTCTTAAGATATAAGCTCAATTACATCTCTTTCATTGATTGGGCATTGTCATATTGGAGTACGCATGGCTGGATCTAGTTGAACATAAATACTAACATCACTATCAACTCTTTGATACTTGGCGGGATGTTTTTCATCATGGTTTGAGATCTCAACATTAGTTGGAGAATGCTCCTCTCTAGTCAATGTACTAGCTTTTGGTTTAAAATATAAAATTATATTTTTCATCTTGCCTCATTGAGCTTTCATTAGAAAAACCAACCTATCATATACAATTAATAAGAAAGGACCAACATACAAGATACAAATTGATGAACATCCAAATAAATACAAACACACAAACAAAACATAATCTCAAAATAGTCTAAGAATTCAACAAAAATAATTAATTAATTATATTTTTTTATCTTATTCACACTATCTTAATTTTAATTGTGTTACAAAAATGAAAGAAAACATCAATATGTAAATTTTTGTTTTTTGCCAGATTGAAAAACTACTAATCTCATTTGTGCAATCTAAAATAATCTCATCTATGTTGCAAATGATTGATTCTAATGAAAAGTTGACGAATTTATTCTCACTGCTTCATGGATTCCATAATTTCCATTGACAGAGCATGAGTAGAGCAACAAAACATCAAGGTAAACAAATCTCCGAGATGATAAATAAGAAATAAAGTATAAAAAATATCAATTGGGGTGTTTGTAGAACACATACCAAGTTGTGCCGCCGTCTCGTCTTCTAGAAGAGGAGGTTTTGGAGTTTAACGAAGAAGTCGAGACTTGGAGAGCAAGAAAAATGCCCTCATTCATAAGTTTTATTGGGCTAAAAAAATTAATAGACTAAAAAATAGTAATAAATTAAATCCAATACATACTACTAATTTAAGAATAAAAAATAAGCCTGGGCTGGAGCCCACCCCAGCCTTTGGGTAGCTCTGTCATTGTGTCTGCCCTAAGGTATTTGAAAGGAAAATAATGTATGATATCGAGCGATTTTTTATTGGGAGAATTATTTCCTGGAATGAATCGCGAACATTACTCCTATGATACAAATTTATTATCTAAATACTAATTCAATTATGTCAGTGAAAACAACTAGTTCATAAAACTTTTGTAAAAAAAAGAAGATGATTACGCATCTCAAACGTCTCTCATATTCTGTCTCAAGATTATATGAAGGAAAGTAAATCACGAAGTCAACTTATAATCAATCATTAAGTGGCTAGAGGTGGGAGAATTTTTATTTCCGAGAACATGTGCTTACAAGAAATTGATTTCTATCACATTATAATAAATTTATCATTCACTGATCAACTTAACATCCGGTGAGTGTTCATAAAACTTGCACCTTTATCAATTGATTTCGAGCATTCACTTCTTTTATTTGGCCAGTTCATATGGTATGCCTTCAAGCTTTTCTCAAACGGTTGAAGCTTGTTAATTCTGTAAAATTTATTATCTTGATAGTTTTCATGATTGCCCCCATATTATTCAAAAAAAAAATTAAAAAATTAAAATAAATCATCGGATATTTTTATTGGCTTTGTCAAAAATGGACCCTTACTTAATTTTATAAAATCTATCATGTGGCTATGTCCTAGGGCTGAGATGAATTCAACGATTCGAAAGGGCATAATTATGGAGGTTTGAAGATGAATTCTAAGTTACTTCATTGTATCTCTTCTCCTTGTCTCGTTCAAATTTAGAAAATCAATTAATTTCATTTTTAAATCTAAAAAAAAATTGAATACATATTAACTCTCTTCTTACAAAAAAACAAAATCACTCAAATGGGGTCCCTCCCCACGTGTCTGCACCTGTACGACTCTGAACCAAACGTACGGCTCTGATGGCTTTGATGAGCGCACAGCAAGACGTAGGAATATCGAATCCCTTCGTGCCATTTTAACTCCACGTGCATAGTCTGATTTCCATTCATTAAGTTTGGACAGTTTCTTGCAGGAATTGCAAAATCACAATTGAATTTCTTAGACATTTTCCTGGCACTTTTTTTTTAAAAAAAATTAAAAAAAAAACTAATAATAATAATAATAATAACTAAGAGATAACAATAATTTAGATTCATTATAAAACTTTTTTTATCATCCATCATGAAAATTTATGATTTTCACGGGATAAATTGATGAATAATATATGAGAGATTATTATCATAAAATTTGATGATTAAATTCTGACTAGTAATCAGATTTCTGTCCTCTTTGATGTACTGATCATTATTCGAATTAATTAAATTAGTCTTCATAATTAATTTCTTCCACGTTAATCTTAAAACGAACTGACGAAAGTATTAGAGACGAAATGTTTCGCTCTTTATAATCTTGTGGATCTGATAATGCTAATTTGTTAACTCTTCATAATGACTTTCTTTTTAGATGGCAGACAAGCAGAGACGATGATGTATCATTGCGAGCCATCGAGTAAAGTCAGAAAAAAAGTGTGCCTAGAATATAGTATAATTATGTGATTAGTAATTTAGAGAGCCATTAACCCTACTAATTATTATTAACTTTTACAAGTGCACTTGAGTTAGTTAATTACCTTCTTTCCGTCTTAGGTCGCTTCTCTAAGCCATTTACTTAATCGTTATGAGATTCTGAAGGAACCACATCTCACAATCAATAGTCCATCGACAACGAAAAGAGACTAACAACTTTAAAAGAGTTATCATGACTTCTTCTTTCGATGACGAGCGAAAGAAGTGGCAATCACAAATGGAGCAAAAGAAGGAATTATAAATGACATAAGTTTCTAATTTAATTTAGTTTAATTTAAATAAATAAATAAAGTTTATATTAAAAATAATAATTAATCAAGTCGGATAACGTCAGATCTGAAATGATCGATTTAATCCCACGAAAAATTTTCATCGACCATCAAAATAAATCAGGAAGTGCTAATGGAGGCACATCCAAATAATTAATATTTTTAGGTCCATTTTTTATTAGAGAAAAAAATAAAATTTATATTAGCTAGATGATTATACGTTCGTCACGTGCTATGATGGCAAAAAAGGCGAAACGCTCGCCACCAGCACCCCCGTCAGTTCGTCCCAGAACTAACACGGAGGAGATAAATCACAAAAACTAATTTAACTAGTCTGAATAATAATCAGTACATAGAAAATGACAAAAACCTAACTATTAATTAGAATTTAACCCTCAAATTTCATAATAATAATATTCCATATACTAACCGTAAAAACATTCGTCACTTGCCATCGTTTCGTGACCGGATGGTTATCTTAAATCAACTTCTGCTCTTTCTCTTTAATCATTTTAAATTAATCAGGAATACTTTAATAAAATTAGAGGGAATCTCGTGTTTTTTTTTCAAAATAAAAAATAAAGGAATAAAGTAGACTTTAATAATTCATAGTCAAGGGGACATAGGACATGATATGATATGATGCATTATTTTCTGTACGACGACATGCCTATTGTATAAGCGACTTAATTATTTAAATTCTATAGGATCAGTAAGCATCCACAATAGGAGCTCTTTTATTTTTTTAATTGTAATTTAAAAAAAAAATAGTAAAGGAGTTGTTAAGAGGTTGTAATTTTTATTATAATTTTTATCATAAAGAAAATTAGATTTTTTTACTTTGTGACGTTGGTGTGGCATTATTTAGCTTTTGGAGAGCTTGCCCTGAACTAGTTGAAACTCTATACACAATTTTGAGGATTTTAGTTTTTGAGAAAACATTTTCGTAATCCTAATTCAAATACGAAAATTATAATTTTAGTCTCTTTTTTAGTCACCTAGTAGAATGCTTATTGTGTGAATTTGGAGAAAATAAGAGCACTGATCACTCAATTTTATTAAAGAATCGAGCAAGAATCATGATCTTAAACATAAAAATATATATATAATAATGAGACTTCCACTCAACTATCTTCCATATTAAAAAAAATATATCATGTCAAAGGCTAAACACGACCCTTATAAGGATTCAATTTAAGATGAAAATTCATTAGATTTCATATTAGCATTTTCTAAAAACGCATTTAGAGTTAGGCTTAATTATTATGAAACCTATTCATCACAGACCTCCATTGATATCTCTAGAGCTAGCTAGGGGGTGGTGGTCAATTAATCCATAGATCACCGGCCAATTTTGAGATAGAACAATGGTCAATCATGACAACCCTAGCTAACAGTCTAACACTAGATCCTAATCAAATACTATAGGTAAATTCTGTTCGAAAAGTCTAATATAATAATATATTTTATTTATTTATAAATTGTTGAAGTCATCTTGATGGCACGAAACGCTTGTTCCTAATGTCTTCATCAATCCGTCCTAATGTCTTTATTAATCCGTCTCAAGATCAATACGTAGGAAGTAAATCACGGAGGTTAGTCTAATTAGTCCGAATAGTGATCAGTATATGGGAGAGAGCAGGAACCTAACTACTAGTCAGGATTTGACTCTCAGAGCTCATGATGACAACACCTCATGCACTAGCTATCAGTTTATTCCGTAAAGACTAAAACTGTATTGGATAAATTTTTTAACGTGACTGGCTCTACCGCAGAGCGGTCTCATACTCCAGAAACCTCGAAGGAATTTTTTGGAAAGACACAGTACTATATTGTTGCTAAGAGGACTCGAATAAAGCACCACAGGTAACATTAATATATTATTAAGAGGGCTCAAATTCGATATCTAAGACAATAGATGTCTGCATACTTATCAGTGGGATAAATTACTCGCTAGATTGTCTCTTTACTCGCTAGATTGTCTCGGTAGATATAATAGTTTGTCGGTAGCAGTGTCGATCAGTTCTTCTACCTTTCATACAAAATTATTAGATAACTATTCGATAACATTTTAAACATGTGAACTTTAAAATAGTGGAAATGGACCCGCACGATAGAATTTTCTCCCAACACAAGGCCAATTGTGTTTTAGATTATAAGTTGTCAAATTGGTCTGACATGGAATTTCAGGTAAAAATAATATAAACATAAATTTGGCTAGATCGTTAGCCTCAAAATCCTTATCCATATCAGGTCGACAATAAATATATATAAAAAAAACTCCAATTGTCCACTGATAAATAGTAGAATTTTAAAGTCAGATAAGATCAAAACTTTGGCTTTTTTCTATAGATTTTTCTTCCAAATCCCCAATTAAACAATAATAATCTAATTTGAATAATTAAGGTGTGCTCGTTTGTGATTTCAATTAAAGTGGCTGCATGCAGCTGCGGCATCAATCGAGTGGATCCCATGCATCTGCATCTTGCTTCAGCTTTAAAGCATTAAGCTTTTTAGAAACCCACAACAGAATTGCAACCTACGTGGTGCTGAATCCAAAACGCGAAAGGTGTCCTACACTTGCTAATTTTCCTATCATCTCTCCACTCATCTCTCCACATCTCGTGGCTTTTACTAGTTGAATCTTTGTTTTATTCTTGGAATAGCAAATGTTAGTCGAGGAATCAAATGCAAGACTGGATGAGATAATTGATAAAATAAAAGCCTTGTCTGTGCACAATCAATGAAGGTGGAGCAGCAAGGCAGACGCATGTGGAGATAGAGCAAAGTGTTTGATGCACTTAGCCATTGCGAAGAAGGTTTTAGCAAAGATCCACACAAAATCTAGCTGTAGTCGCATTGTTTGAACTTGAAATGCAGGCAGAGTCGCAGTTCGAGGACCCCACCCACCCTCCCTCCCTCCCTCTTTGCCCTCCATCTGTTTGAGAAAATGCCCCCACAGTAACAGATGCTACGCTGCATTGGAGAATCATCCAATTAAGATCTTTGTACTCGTCATAATCCGGAGGAAAAGAGGGGATTACGTCTTCCTATTCCTCTGATAACTTTTGTAAAAGTACTTTAGCGACACTGGTACGTCCATCGGGAAGAGTGAAGGCTAAATCCCAGCTTTAGATCAACGGGAATCTGCCACTCCCGCATGCAAAAACAAGCACTCGATTTAACAATTCTGTTTTTTTTTTTTTTTTTTGAACTTTTACTGCGCAACAAGCAGCTAAAATGTGAATCTTGGACGATGCAACGCCTAGATTTCCCCTTTCACTTTGCCGTTGTCCCCCCAACAATAATTGATCAATTAATTACCACTCCACTCTTCTTTTTTTTATATTTAACGCATGCTGTTTGTCACACGGTGGCCGGCCGGCGTCGCGCTCCATCGGCTCTGTTTCGGCCGTCTCCCTTATAATAGGAAATTAAACCACCTGCGCCGCTTTCATTTACCACGACGGTGGCTTTGCGGACGACGCGCCCCAAACCACTGCTTTTCGGAGGCTAGAGAACAATCGACAGATGCAAGTTTCTCGAGGGATGATGGGCAACGAAGATGGATGCTGACAGCATGGCCTACAATTCAATTGCACACAGCGTAACAATGTATTCTCGGCTCTGTTTCTGATAACGATGGGAATGGATGGATCTACGTTAGGAAAATAAACAAAATCGCGTATGATTAAGGAAAATAAGCAAATCAGCATCATAATGAAGGGGGGATTTATATTTGACGAGTGAGTGGGGCAGGACGAGCGAAAGGTCATTATCAGGAATCCACAAATGGAGAAGCCAACAATGGTGGGGTGATGCATGAACAGTCTAACTTCTGTCTCCGACGACCATTCGTCGCCATATAATAAAAAACCGACACTTTCTTTTAATTGGTTTCATATTTTGAATTCACACCTCCGGCCGGTTTTGATTTGTTCCTCCTCCTCCTCTTCCTCCTCACTCTCTCCTCCCACAGCCCCACTTGCTCTGCAAGTTGCCAGAACACGGAGGGAGGGGAAATCAAACGAGCACTGCTCCACTGCGCCGCACGTGGGTAAGGTGACCCGAGTACATGCTCGCATGCACGATAAGGTTTGACATAACAACGACCCATGGAGTCAACAAAAGGATAGCCATTTATTAATTATATTCTTGTAGAAAAAAGAAAAGGAAAAAAGAAAAAGTCACGGCACGAAAAGAAGGGGCATTGGATCACGCAAATCCTCTTAGACTTCTCCGCGGGTTGTTGTACCAAAGGCTAGCTAGGAAAGAAAGAAATGAATAAGTAATTTTGGTGGGAGTATTATAATAACAATAGTTATAATAATGGAGGAGAGGGGGATAAAGTTGGGTTGGGATTGGGATTTGGAGGGGGTGTTTGTAAAGGAGGGGGGAAGTGGGGCAACCTGGAGTTGACTGGCAGATGAGTATTCTACTGGTGGTATTGGATTATTGCATGTCTATCATGGGTACTAGACTGCTTCATTAACTGGAGGACAGAATGCAAAGGTTTTTTCTTTTAGAAAGGAAATTTCTTTAAAAGAAGAGGGTGTTTTGTGTTGGGATGAGCTGTCATCAGCATTAGATGCTTTATCTGACGCCCACCTGCAATGTCTGCCTGCTGCTGCTGGTGCTGCTGTTGCTGTTGCTGTTGCTGCTTATTTTACCTGAAGGGCCAGCAGTAAGTAAGCACTGCAGTAATTATTAGTGTCGCAAATCATGCACAAATTAAGCAGAGAAAGAAGGAAAGAGACATGTCTCGAGTTCGTAATCTCGAGGAGGTGGATGCGTAATTTGGATGGGGGATTAGAGGCATGGTGGAGTTAATGAAGAGAGGGAGACATGGATTGGGTTGGTGCGAAGTTTTAACTGCTTGTTTTGTAACCCTGGACCAGTTGTAGATGGGCAATGATCTATTTGTATCATTCCCTCCGAGACCCCACGAGCGGGCTACTCGACTGCTGCTATCTCTCAGGTCCCCGAGCAGTGACAAAGAAAGAACGAGACCGAGTGCAGGAGTCGGAGTGTGTGGGAGAGAAAGAGAAAGGTGGATCACAAGAGGAGGAACAACGAGAGAGAGAGAGAGAAAGAGGAGGGAGCAAAAAAGAAAAAAAAATATTCAAAGAAAGTCGGGAAAGAAAAGAGAGGAGAAGGGAAAAGCTGCGGGAATTAGGGTTTTGGATTAAACCTACTCTTCTCCCAATCCACTTTTCTTTGTGCTGTACTTTATTATAATTTGCTTCTCGGTCACTCTCACTCCTCTCTTTCGCTCTCTCTCTCTCTCTCTCTTCTCTCTCTTGCTTGATTTCTTGCGTTCCATCGCGAACAGAGACGACAACAGTCAATGAGGAGAAGAGCCCCACGAAGACTCCACTGTCCAGCCAAGTATGAAGCGGCCCCCTGCATGTGTTTGTCCCGAAAACCCTAACTAGGTGTGTGCGCGCGCTCTCTCTCTCTCTCTCTTTCTCCGTTTTTCTCACCTTCGTCTAGTTTCATTATTTTTAATTTTAGAGCTTTTTATACTTGAAAATATATACAAGAAATTGATATGTACACGAAAGGGAAAAGAAATTGAAAAGCTATGAATTGGTGTGGATTTGTTTGGAGGATTAGAAAAGGAGTAAAAGGAAGGAGAAAGCATGGACCAGAGCGAGAATAGTAGACATGGAGGAAGAGGAGGATCGGGAAGAGTTCCGACAAATAGCAACAGCAGCAGCGGAACCAACAGCAGTCGAAGCACCTCAGATCAGCACCACCTGCAGCTGCCGACGCCGCAACAGAAGCACCGCGCACCCTTTGGCGACGGCCACCAGCGGCAGCAAGGAAACAGCGGCGGACCGGCATCGATGGAGCTGGTCCCCATCGAGAGCCAGTCGGGCCCCGCCGGCCCCGGAGCTCACTTCATGGGCTCCATCATCCATCACCGCGGCGGCAGCGGCGGGGTAGACGCATCCCTTGCTATCTCCACTGCCGCTAAGCCTGACCCCTCCTCGGCTCCCTCTGGCCCTTCCGCCGCCGCCGCCGCTGAAGGCGACGCCTCCAAGAAGATCGTTGTCGCCGCCGCCCCGACCCCCGCAAAGCGCTCCTCCAAGGACCGCCATACCAAAGTCGACGGACGGGGGCGACGGATCCGCATGCCAGCGATCTGCGCCGCGAGGGTGTTCCAGCTGACACGGGAGCTAGGGCACAAGACCGACGGCGAGACAATCGAGTGGCTGCTGCAACAGGCCGAGCCGGCCATCATCGCCGCCACGGGCACTGGCACCATTCCAGCCAACTTCTCTTCTCTAAACATCTCCCTTCGAAGCAGCGGCTCCTCCCTCTCCGTCCCGGCCTCCAAGTCCGCCCCCCTCTCCTTCCACGGCCTCGCTCTCGCCCACCACCACGCCGATTACGACCAGCAGGGCGTGGCAGCCGACCCCGCAGGCATGTCACACGCTGCGGCAATGCTCAACTTCCACCAGCTCCACCAGCAGCACCAACTCCTCTCCGATCAGATCGGCGATGGGATACAAGGAGGAGGTGGCAACGCCACCGCCGACACTGCTGACACCTATTTGAGGAAACGCTTCAGAGAGGATCTATTCAAAGATGAGCAACAACACACTCCGCAACACCAAGAACGGAGCGGAGGGGCAGCGGGCCCCTCCTCTCCGTCGTCATCCTCCAAGTCCCTGCGGTCCGCCGGCGGACTCCAATTGCAACAGCGGTCACATCAACAAGAAGTGGCCACCGTTGGTCCCGGCCTGACGACGCGTCCACCAAGCGTCCTCCCCGCTGCGGCAATGTGGGCGGTTGCGCCGAACACCGGACCCGGCGGTGCATTCTGGATGCTCCCTGTCTCCGCTGGCTCCGCCACACCTACAGTCGCCGCCGCGGCATCCGCACCCTCGGAACCGTCCATATGGGCGTTCCCGGCCATGAGTGGGCAGTACCGTGCCGGGGTAGGCAGCGGGAGCACCATCCAAGCGCCTCTCCAATTCATGTCGAGGATAAACTTATCTGGCTCCTCCGACTTCCAAGGCGGCCGCGCTCTCCCGCTTGGATCCATGGTTCTGCAACAGCATCCCTCCGCGACGGCTCAACATCTAGGGCTCGGCACGACAGAGACCAATCTAGGAATGCTAGCGGCTCTCAATGCATATAACAGAGGAGGAGGAGGAGGCCTGAGCATGAATTCTGAGCACCACCATCAGGCAATGGATCGCCATCACCGATCCCAGCAGCAAGGCGCAGACAGCGGAGAAGACCACCAAACCAGCTCACAGTAAGAGAAGTAGAAATATATTTACTTTACAGTGTGTTTTAATTAATTGGGTGCACGCAATTACAATCCAGAGCTTGGAGTACTCAACAATGGAGATTGTTGTTCTTTTTCTTCCATATTTCGCCTTCCTCTTCTTCTTCTTCTTCTCCTCCTCCTCATCACATTTGAGTTGCAGAAGTTGATACTCGAGTGCTGAACTGTTGTTCATTGCATTTTTTTTTTTTGCTTTTCATTTTTCAAAAAAAAAAAAAAATCTGTTCGAGTGTTGGCGAGATCGATCAGACAGATTTGTACAGCGTTCCAATCGGTCTGTGCAGTAATATTTCTTCGTTGAGTGAGACATGGAGAATTTATAATTACATGTCCACGTGTAATCACTTGTTAAAATTCGATCATTAACTCTTTCAAAAATCTCTAAACTAGATTTTGAGAAAATCTACATATAAATGTCGTTTCTATTTTCACGTTGCGAGGGGTCCCCATCTCCCATGGATATAACTTCTTTTTTTTATCACGAGAATAGGAATAGGTAGTAGCTAGGCCTTCTCCTATACATGTCACAGAGAAACAACTATTCCCTTCGATTTTTGGTGCTAATTATAAAAACATTGAAGACCTTCCGCGGTCAATGTCGAGCATATTTAATTATTATATATAAATGGAGACAAACATCCATATCCGGAAGAGGAGAGAGGGACGCGAGGTGTAATCCTAAACGAACAAGTCCTAAATCTCAATGGCGTTATTTATTAAGGAGAGGAGAGGGTGTGGATTGGTTTTGTACCGTGCACAGACAAGTGATGCCTCGGAGTCTGTGTCGGCCTCGTGATTTGAGTGGTGGTTGTGAGTGAGTGACATGTCCTTGGCCACCAATTACAACTCGGTGTTCTAAATGCAAAAACTAAAAAAATAAAAAAATCTAACCGATTAATAATAACTCGAGTTAATTACACTTTTATGTTTTTTAAAAATAAAAAAATATTCTCCATGAATTCAACCTTTTTTTCAAACAATTTATTACAGCACATTCATTTAAAAACATGACAATGAGGAACAACGATCAAGAAGACTGACAGTATATATAGATATATGCAGTAGTAGGATAAGCAACGTTTATTGCCCCCAAAAGACGGGAAGATGCTTCAGCCCACCAATCGATAATAAACCGTGTAGAAATACGATGACCCTCCTGCTGGAGTTCTTTACAAGTTACAGCAGAGCTGATGCTTTGCAGAAGCCATCAATGATGCACACCAGCTCGCTCTTTACTTCTGTATTCATGTCCCTATTGTTGCCCGTCTTCCATTCCCTTTAATTAAATTTATTTATTTTTAAATTGATTAATTTTAGAATGATTAATTTAATTATATAAAAAAATTTCATCGAACATTAGAATAAATCTAGAAGACTTAGATGGATCTTGACTAACGATCAACATCATGAATAATTTGAATACTATGTTAAATCTTCGTTGCATGAGAGTATATTTTATTTTTTATCATCGCATCATATTTAAGATTTAATTTTATTATTTTATTATAATAAAAAAATAATTATATTTATTTTAAATATATTTTTGATTATATAAAAAAATAAATTTTAAAATCAGTTTATGATGCGCGAGGAAGAGAGAGGTTAAAATTTGCATTTTAATTCTTTGGAAAAATCGACATAACAAGATGGTGTTGATTCAAGGCCCATAAAGGGTAATGGGCTCCGGGCGCTGCAAGGTTTGCTGGCAGCAGCTTGATCGTGTTGAACATTTTCGGCCATCGCCACCGGCCAGCCGAGCTCTTCCGAGATCCCAACTCTCACGGTAAATCGGCGATGACCGTGAGAGAGTAGAGAAGCCATCCGATCCAATTCTCTGGAAACGCTTGTTCAGCTTGCTTCGTCTTCAGGAGTGACGGAGGAATTGGAGCCAAAATGGACATCTTGATCGCCCAGATACAGGCGGATTTGCGGTCGAACGACGCGCTGCGTCAGTCAGGGGCGCTCCTTCAGGCATTGCAGCAGTCCGCTGCCGGGAGGGATGTCTCCGCTGTCGCCCGCTCCACCTGCGAGGAGATCCTCGCCTCCCCGGCCTCCGCTGTCTCTAAAAAGCTCGCCTTTGACCTCATCCGCTCCACCCGACTCACCCCTGACCTGTGGGACATCGTCTGCTCCGCCGTCCGCTCCGATCTCGACTTTCCTGATCCCGAAGTCGCCGCGGCCGCTGTATCCATTCTCTCCGCCCTCCCCTCCCACCGTCTTCCGCGCGTCGTTGCCGACGCCCACCGCGAGATCGCCGCCTGCTTCGACTCCCCCAGCGACACGCTCCGCTTCGCTGCTACCGAGACTCTCGGTTGCATCCTCGCTCGCGACGACGTCGTCCTTCTCTGCCACACTTCCCCAGGCCTCCTCGACCGTGCGTCCGCCTGGTGGGTCCGCATCGCCGAGGGTACGCTTGATCGATCCGATGCCGTCTCCCGCGCAGCCTTCGAGGCCATCGGCCGCCTGTTTCAGGAATTCGACACAAAGCGCATGAGTCGCCTCGCCGGGGACAAACTCATCGACGGCGAGAACTCCCTCGCAATCCGCTCCAACTGGGTTTTTGCTGCCATTGACCTTGTCTGGAAAAAGCGCAACGCTCTCATGATGCGCTCACTCGTTCTCCCCATCGAAAGTTTTCGCGCCAGCGTATTCCCGCTCGTCTACGCGGCCAAGGCCGTGGCGTCTGGTTCTGTTGAGGTTCTGCGGAAACTCTCCCGGCCAGGAGGGAGAAGCAACAGTGGGAGCGCAGCTAGCACTGCAGATTCCGCGTCAAGTGCTGAGAAACACGTCGGGGTTTCAGATGTAGTCTCTCATCTTTTGCCATTCTTGAGCTCGTTGGACCCCGCGCTGATCTTTGAAGTCGGAATCAATATGCTCTCCCTGGCTGATGTTCCGGGAGGTAAGCCGGAATGGGCTTCAGCTTCCATCATCGCTATTCTGACTCTTTGGGATAGGCAGGAGTTCTCTTCTGCTAGAGAAAGCATTGTGAGAGCGGTTGTCACAAATCTCCATCTAATTGATCTTAGCATGCAGGTACCCACTTTATTCTCTGCTGACTTGTGCCTAATCTATCTATCTATTTCGAGATGTCGATTAATCTGTGTGCAGGGTGAAATTACTGAACCAAATATCTTCACTAGTAACGAATTGTTTTCCAGAGAAGCAGATAAGATATCTAGGCCAAAATTTAGAATTGAACTAACAACTTGAGTTAATCTAGCTACTTAATGCAATTTCCAATTCTTTATTTTGTTCGCTGTGTCTATCAAATTGCATCAAGCTAAGGAAACACACTTAAATTGCCTCTTTCTGATGTTTTTGGTACGGAACCTATTTCATATTAGACACTCTAACACAATACCACTTGCCTCATTGTGTACTATGACTCATATATCTCCATGTAGTTTCATGTCTTGGGTCAGAACTGATAGTGTATCTAATAAAGAATATAACACAAGAGCACAAGGAGCCATGCTAATATTGTTTATGAATATTAAATTGAAGAAAATGAATAGTATATATAATATATGGATTGTAACTATGGTACAAAAATGCCTGAATATTTTTGTTGAAGCTGGAATTTGTATTCTCTAATAGCTCAAAGGGGTGGGGTTAGGTTTTATTATTCTGGACTTTTACTGAAATTGGGTGGTATGCAGTATGTAGGTGTCAGTTTTGTCTCATTCCTTCTTATTTCAGGTTTCACTATTTAAGAGGCTGCTTCTGATGGTAAGAAACTTGAGGGCAGAATCAGATCGTATGCATGCTTTGGCATGCATTAGCCGTACAGCACTTTGTGTTGATCTTTTTGCAAAAGAAAGTGTGCGAAGGGGACAGAAGCCCCTCCCAGGAACAGACATTACCTCACTTTTTGAGGATGCAAAAATAAAGGAGGATTTGAACAGCGTGACTAGTAAAAGCCTGTTCAGAGAGGAATTAGTCGCTTCACTTGTGGAAAGTTGCTTTCAATTATCTCTTCCGCTGCCAGAACAGAAGAATTCTGGAACAGAGGGTAGAGTTATTGGTGCTTTAGCCTATGGAACTGGTTATGGTGCACTAAATTGGACAGAGTCAGCCTTGGAAGTTGTGGAAGTGTGTAGGCCATGTGTTCTATGGGATTGTGATGGACGGACTTATTCCATAGACTGTTACTTAAAATTGCTTGTAAGGTTATGCCACATTTACGATACAAGAGGAGGAGTGAAAAGGATCAAGGATGGTGCTTCCCAGGAGCAGATTTTGTATGAGACTAGATTACGCAACTTGCAACTGCAACTCATTAAGGATCTTCGAGAGGTTAGTATTCTTATTTCTCTGCAGCTATATTTGATGACCTTCATGGATGGGAAATGTTTGGGAAGAAAGATTTAATGCATTGTCAATGTGCAGGAATTTGCAAATTTAGGCAAGTATGACTAAATAGAGAGAATTTACTAGGGTAATTGGCTAATAATTTTTCTCTCACTGCATTCAAGTTTATTTTTCGCATTACAACCATGTCATATTGAAAGGACCCTTCGAACATTCAAACTTCTGCTCATATCTCTCTCTTACAGTTATACTAGTTATGATTGAATTTGATTTAACTACTATGCATAGAATCAAATCTAATGAGTTTTCTTCATGCTGGTTTAATTACTTTTCAAGATGAGATTGTAACAATGCCTTGATTCTTGTAAAAACATCTGAAGTCACCATAGTTAGTTCCTTGGTGGAACAATGTAACATTCTTTCACCTCCTATATTGAATACTCAACAGTACCAATTCTAGTGAGGAAAGAGCTATTCTGCATTATATATCTACTTGTTCTCACCTTTTTTTTTCCCTTTTTCTTGCACACTTCAACCTTTTGATTTGGACAATACACGTGTTTTCCTTGCCTACTTATTTATCATATTGATTGGAATTCTTTTTCTTTAAAAGGTACATACACCAAGAATATCTTCTCGATTGATCTGGGCCATTGCCGAACATTTTGATATGGAGGGTCTCGATCCACTTCTAGCTGATGACCCAGAAGATCCATTGAACATAATTATATCCAATATACACAATGTATTGTTCAACACTGATTCATCTGCAACTACGTCAAACAAACTTCAAGATGTACAAGCTGTCCTTATTTGCGCGCAACGTCTAGGTGTGAGGAATGCCAGGGCAGGCCATCTGTTGATCAAAGAACTTGAAGATTTTAAAGGTAGCACCTTAGCTGACTCTGTAAACAAGCATCAAAGCCGCTATATATTGCAGATATTAAAGTTTGTTTCTACTCGACCAGAAAGTAGGTCAGTTCTTTTACCATATTTTTGACAACTTCAGCAAGGCAGTGTTTTCTCAGTTATCAAATTTAAATTTTTATGCAATTATCTAACTAGTTTGATTAGGTTCATAATTTTTTAAATAGACCAGTTATTCATTAGAATTTCATCCAATATAATCTAGAAATTCTTTGAGTTCAATGGATTTGGTATTCCTGAATTTTCCAATATGCTTTTATGGTTGTTGTCACAAATGTTGAAAGGGAGCCTTGGCGCAACAGTAAAGTTGATGCCGTGTGGTCACGGGTTTGAGTCACGGAAATAACCTCTTGAAATGCAGGGTAAAGCTGTGTACAATATACCCAATGTGGTTCGATTCTTCCCCGGGACTCCATATTGTTTACTATATGGACCAATTTTAGGTTTAGAAAATTGTCCGTTGATGAAATTCTTAATAGGTAAAGTGTTGAACATGCCATTCTTTAGTTCACATATTAATCATATTCTCTTTGGGTTTATGATCTAGTGAATGATTAAATTATGCAAATTAATGGGTTAGTTAAATTTCGCTATTCCCACCAAGTAATGTAAGTCTTCTTAGGATAGAAGTTGTCACCTATCCTATTCATTGCGTCTTGCTGACTTGTTGATCAAACTAACAATCTGGTCTACACCACAGTAGATGTGTTACGCACAGGTAAGTTTGAATCTATTTCGTAATTAATATAAGTTATTCTTCCGTGCTTTATTCAAGTCTCACACCCAACTCATTCATGACCCTGCATGTGAAGTGCCCTGGTCATCTATGTTGCATGCCTACATCTCCATATTCAATAACACTGGTAGAACTGACAATATGAAATGCACATTTCTTGTCTTGTTCATAATTTGACTTTTTTTTTTACTTGTAGTTCGTGGGTTCTCTAAAGTTCAACTTTACTCTTGTTTACTATCTGTAGCAACACCTGTTCTTATTACTTACATGATGCTTTGAAGAATGACCTGACAAGTAATAATTTTCAGATGGGTAGGCCTAAGTGAAACTACAGGAGATTATCCTTTTAGCCACCATAAGCTCACAGTTCAGTTTTTTGAGGCATCCGCTGCACAAGATAGAAAATTGGAGGGCTTGGTTCATAAGGCCATTCAAGAGCTTTGGAGGCCTGATCCCAGTGAGTTGAACCTTTTGTTAACCAAAGGCATTGACTCTACTAATCATAAAGTACCTCCGAAAGCCTTCGCTCTTACTGGCAGCAGTGATCCTTGCTATGTTGAAGCATATCACATAGCGGATCCAATGGATGGGAGGATCACCTTGCACTTGAAGGTATTGTACTTATGAAAACTTAATGCTATTTTGTTACTTTTTGTAGGTCCAGATCATTGTTCTTTGATAAAGATATAACTATTTAAGTTACCTATGCCATTGTTATGTTACACTATATTCTAGACAAATCAACTATTCTGATCAATGCAATAACTGCAGATTTTAAACTTGACTGAACTCGAGCTTAATAGGGTAGATATCCGGGTTGGCCAAACTGGAGCATTGCACTTTATGGATGGATCACTTCAGGCAGTTCGACAGCTAAGAAATCTGGTCTCACAGGTTGCAGCACTATGCTCCTTTTCTTGAAATCTGAATTTTTTACTTGTCAGTTAAGATTTTATATGCCTTTAGCTTTTCACTTTTCTTATATTCCCACTAGTTGATGTGTGTTTACAAATACACACGTAGAAGATAATGATTCTGCTGTTGTCTGTTCATACTTGCGCTTGAATACAATCCATGCCTCTTGTTTATCTATTTCATGTCTTTTTCTGGTTGCCATACATAAAGAAACAATCCTCTTTTGATTAAAATCTAACTGAGAACGCTGGATTTTCTTTGAACGGTGATTAACAATTGTTGACAGTCTTCTTACATCCGACAACCCCAAGGCATTAGTGAATGAGAAAATATTTCCGAGTCTGCAATTGTTGCTTAAGTTTTTCATCAATTTTAGCATGTAGGGGCATGCTGTCATATTTAGATTAATCTAACTTTTATTGATTCCTTAAAGCTTATGGTCATGAAACACTCGGTGGCTAGAATCAATTGATCAAGTTCAAGTGGACATGACAGATTGTTGTTAGTGCCCGGTAACCGCAACAAAATGAAAATGAGATGAGTGGAATGTGCTGAGGTTCATATTTTGTCTCACATCAGGCATATCTTTTAAATTAAGTTTTACTTGGTTTTTGCCTTGAGTGATTGTACACTTCATCCATGTGTGAGAAATAACACGATACCTGTTGCTATCTTAAAGTGCATCGAACATATATCTACTAGACTAATATCTTGAGAGTGACATTCACTAGAGATGAAAAAGGTTAGTTTTGAGTATCTGCTTCTACCCAATCTTCTTAAGTTTGTTCCAGACATCCATAACCAATGTCTGCTAGCAAAATAAATGCTAATGTTGGAGTGAGGAAATTCATGGATACCTCACTCAGTGCCTTAAATAATGTATCTATGTTGGTTAATGCATGTTCTAGTCTCTGCTAGTAAAATAAATGCTAATGTTGGAATGAGGAAATTGATGGATACCTTACTCAGTGCCTTAAATAATGTATTTCTGTTGGTTAATGCATACTCTAGTATTTTTGTGTCAAATTTAAGTTTTTAAAAGGTTGGAGCATAGGATTTCCTGTTAAAGTGCCATCCATAACATTAGAGTCTAGAAGGTTTTTTGAGTGGAGCAGGTGAGCATCTTGTCTGTGTAGTTGGCAAGATAAGGAAGTACAGTTTTTGTGTTATGTTGAGACATTCAAACTGGAACTGATGTTCTTGATAGTTTCTTCAATGGTCTAGGACTTATGAGCTTATCCAAAAACTTAATTCTAAATAAACTATATCCTCGTATAGGGATGTCAATGGCAGAAAAGTCATCTTTGGTGAGGAAAAGTTCTTGTTTAACATCATTTGAGACCATTATTTCCTTCGGGCGATGCTAACAGCTATGAGTTGCATGTTAATTTTATTTTTGGGGGTGTTGTGCAAGCTGCTAGCCAGCATTGAGAGTTTTTGTCCAAGTTTTGAGTTTTGACGTGTGTAGCTGTGAAGTCCTGAGAAAGTTGTTATTTGTTCTTGCGTAATATTAAATGGTTAAAACTTAAAACAAAATCTTGTCAGTGCTCTGTAGCTGACTATTTGAACTTAAGAAAAGGGAAGTATGTTAGCCTTTAAACTCATAGATTTACTAGTGCATTATTTCATTATACAGGAGTCATCTGCATTTATATTTCTCATTTCATATCATACTTTTGGTTAATTGAGTAACTGTGCTTGATCAGACTGGCCTGGACATTTTCCTCTATAAGATGTGATTCTCTTTAAATATGCAGGAGAGTTTAGGAATACATAGACTTTTGCAGACCATATATTTATTCCATAGATATTAATGGCTAGAAAGTGATGAGTATTTGGTCTGCACTATTGCTTCACTCTTTAAGTATCTTCTATAAAATTGGGTTTAGATAAATTCAATTGCATGAGACGAGTTGGTTTACTCATTCATAGTATAAATTGCAAAGAGCTATTAAAAATGAAGAACCACAATAACTTGGTGGTGTGAGATCTCAGAAGATGAATGGCTTAATTTATACACTAAGTTATATTTAAGTCATTAATTTCAATTGTCATACAAGGATGTGTATCATGTGCATTTAGATAGTTTTTGAGTAGTTCCAGCCTCTTCAATAATATTCCCAACGCTTGATTTGAATATAGGAATAGTTTATGGGTTAGTATGAATGTGAAGCAAGTCATTTTTTTAGTGCATGAGATATTTTTACTTACTTTGTGGCATGATTTGAAAACCATCGCTTGTAGGATCCAGTTCTTAGCAGTGTGACTATTGGAGTTTCACACTTTGAGAGATGTGCTCTTTGGGTTCAAGTTTTGTATTACCCTTTTTATGGAAGTGGCATTTCTGGAGACTATGAAGGAAACTATGCAGAAGAGGATTCTCAGATTATCCGACAAAAGCAATACTTGAAACCAGAACTTGGGGAGCCAGTGATTTTAAGGTGTCAGCCTTACAAGATTCCACTAACTGAGCTTCTTTTGCCGCATAAATGTTCACCTGTCGAATATTTCCGCTCATGGCCAAGTTTACCAGCTATATTGGAGTATACAGGGGCATATACTTATGAAGGAAGTGGTTTCAAAGCCACTGCTGCACAGCAGTATGAGGCTTCCCCATTTCTTAGTGGACTCAAATCACTTTCATCTAAGCCTTTCCATCAAGTCTGCTCTCACTTCATCCGCACAGTGGCTGGTTTTCAAGTAAGTCAAATACTATAAAAATTTAGTTCTGTGATTTAGAATATTTTTGCTATCGGTCTAAGTTTGTTTTTCTTAGGCGTATCCTCTAGTTTCTAAGAAACATGTGGTCGATAGCATAACCACATACAAAGAACCACAGTGGTTCAATTATTTGGTGCAGAATGTTTTTACCATAACGACACACAACTCATGGTTTCTTCTTACATGTTTTTTTTTTTTTGTTCGAGTTTTACCGTTCAATTCTCCTTGCAAACAGTTGTTAAACTTCATCTTTGTTACACACGGATAATTAATCGAAACAGGTGCTGATTAGATTATTGTAACCCATGACTATATTTGAGTACTTTTTGTGCCTGACCTCTTAATTCTTAACATTATCAATGTTCTCAACAGTTGTGCTATGCTGCAAAAACTTGGTATGGTGGTTTTGTGGGCATGATGATCTTCGGTGCCAGTGAGGTGAGTAGAAATGTCGATCTGGGAGATGAGACAACAACAATGATGTGTAAGTTTGTCATCCGTGCATCCGATGCATCGATCACAAAGGAAATAGGATCAGACCTACAAGGCTGGTTAGATGACATCACTAACGGTGGCGTGGAGTACATGCCGGAAGAAGAGGTTAAGATCGCAGCGGCCGAGAGATTAAGAACCTCCATGGAAAAGATAGCCTTATTCAAAGCATCCAAACCGCCGCCACAGCCGCCAAAGGAAAAGGAAGAAGAGAAAGGCGAAAAGAAAGACGACAACGACGATGACGATACAAAAGAACCTTCGACATTGTCAGAATTGACTGCAGAGGAAGTTGAACATCGTGCTCTTCAGTCAGCCGTCCTACAAGAGTGGCATATGCTATGCAAAGAAAAGGCCATCAAAGTACAATGAGCTTGGATTTTTCTCTTGCACATTTTTGCCTTCTCGTTTTTCCATCTAGTGCAGCGTTGATTGATCGCAGAATTTCCTTGCTGTGTTGTAGTGTACGCTTCAATCCCATCTTTTCTTGTTGATATTTTTGTTTGCCAATATGTTGTACACTTCGCATATAACCAAAGGCGTTTTTTCTGAAGAAGAAATAATTTACTCATTAATAACGACACTGTAGTTTTTTTTTTTTTAATATTTTTGAAAATACGACGTCTTTTGGTGATGTGGAAAAATAACGAGCGTCCTTCTCAATTTTGCCCCAAACTATGGAATTAATTGGCGAGATGGAGAGGATTTAACAATTCTATTAAAAAAGGCACTTTTTTTATTTTAATTTTCAGGCATTTAGATTTTACTCGTATCTTCTGAGAGTCATTGACTCACACTCCGATATATATTCAATCTATCGCGGCTGAAAAAACTAAACAAGTGAAAAACCACAAGCCCAGCCCCTACCACAAATCCGGAAACAAAACGATTCTCTCGTCTCTTTAATCTCCTCACCGCCACCGCCACTGCCGCTGTCTCGTCTCGTCTCGCCGCCGACGCCCTGGATTATTGAGGAACTAGATCAAGCCCCCCGTCTAGATCTGCTGGACGTGCCCCTTTTCGCTTTACGAAGACTCGGATCCCCAGGATTTGGATTCCCCCTACCCGCTGATCGACTGTGTTTGAACCGAAGAGAGTTGGAGCGAGAGGAAGGTCGCCCTTCGTTGGAGCATGGCCGCCTCCGTTGGCTCTCAGCACCGATGCGTCTTCGGTCTGTTTGATTGACCATGAAGTTCATCTATTTTTGATAAAATTTCGCCCTTTTAAACCTATTTTCTTTAATATTTCAAGAACTCCCGTTCTTGGACTTAATTTTTCATTTTATCTCGCTTTGCTTTGTCCCTTTAGATGTCTATTAAAATTATTGCCTTTTAAGACCTTCTATCTTCGATTTGTTTACAAGCTAGTTTCGTAGCGTATTTCTTCTTGTGCCAACGTTGGATGTATTTTGGAATTGTCGCAGTTGGGAATATTCCCTATGATGCCACTGAGGAACAGCTTATCCAGATATGTGAGGAAGTCGGCCCTGTGGCGTCTTTCAGGTTGTTAGTCATGTAAAACTTAATAATCTTACTGTTTTTGGATGTACGCTTTTCTTCTGAAATTTGTTAATTCTTTCTGCTCCTTCCTTTAATCTTCTCTCTGTTCTCTTGATTGGTTGGCTGACTATGAAACTTAATTTTTGAGATGTTGCAAATTTTTTTATAGTGATCTTAGCATCCTTCTCAATGCCTGTATTGTTGATTCTATGATGTCAAAAGAAATTAAGAAAGTTGATGTTGAGTTGTTAACTATACCCCTGAAAAAATAGCAAATATTGGTTGTTATATGACTTTTCATCTCGTTGTTTAGTTTTTTTAACGGTAGTTCCATTACCATGATCAGGGAAATTTATGTGATGCTTACATTGTTAGTGCCTTGTTCGAAGAATGGCTTGATCCAGCTGGGTGAGTTAGTTTACTTAACCTCAGTGATTGGATGAGAAAAATGGTTTGATTTAGACAAGCGGGCCACTGCCAGGTCAGAAGAGTTGAATCTAAGGGGATGAAGTGTAACAGCTTCCTAACCTGCAAAATCAACTTCCGGGATTCCTAATGCATGCATTCTGATGCTCAGTTTAGTAGGGAGCAATGTGAGCTTAAGTACAAGTGTAAGGGGTCTCAGAGACATTACTTGAGGTCAGCAGGTTGCTTGACCTTTTATAGGTGTGGCCGTGCTGGTCAAAGCGAATTAACTTTGATTTAATGTAATTGTTTTATGTATTGACATGGGTTGGTGAAGGTTTGCAGTACTTTTGATTGTAATCCTAGACGCTATAATTTGATGTTCAAAACTCCTTGTTCGTGTCTTTCCTGATTATGATTATTTGTTAAATTAAATTCCATTTTCATGCCATAGGTTTTATTTCCCATCACTTGGACTAGCTTCTTATCTATGTAGGTAATAAATAACCTGTCATTGTACCCTACTTAATAGCAGTAAGTTACATTGATGCAGGTTAGTCTTTGATAGAGAAACTGGGAAGCCTAAAGGATATGGCTTTTGTGAATATAAGGATGAAGAGACAGCTCTTAGCGCTCGGCGAAATCTCCAAGGCTATGAGATAAATGGCCGACAGTTAAGAGTTGATTTTGCTGAAAATGATAAAAATGCTGACCGAAGTAGAGAACAGGTCAACACACTCTATCTGGTTGCTTTCTAGGAGCATTCAATTCTCCTGCAGAATTGTTCTTATTTATGTGAAGTAGGCTTTTTGGTGTATGTATTATTGATGTCATCACGTCATGGATGTATTGTTTCATCATAAATGTTTCCTGGTGACAAATGTATGCTTCTGATCATTGTTCTTTAGCAAGTCATTTTAACATGTGGCTTCATCACCAACACTTCTCTTTTTCTTTGATATGCAATTCTGTTTTCGATGCTTCAGTTTGAAAGATATTTTTATGCTACCATTCTAATGAAGGTCATGCAGCCACAAATTTAACTTGTTATTACAAACAAGGCCAAATAAGCATATCTATACAACTATTTTCTATAATGCACATCTTAAGAATTATGTCTATAAAAATACTTGAAATCTGGTTTGCCTAACAACCTTTTCATACATTTTTAGATTGATATTCATGGAGTTTTGGTTTGCAGGGTCGTGGTGGACCAGGGTTGGCATCAAGCGCAGGTTGTCTTTCTCAATTTTTCATTTTCATTTGTTTTTTTGATGTTCCTTTCATCTGTTTCTTGTAGTACCTTAAACAATTTGTCTGTTGACATATGATTTAATCTCCACAGATGTTCAAAAACAACCTGCTGGAGCCCCTAATTTGAGTGATTCATTGCATCAACCAATTGGCTTCCCTTCAGCTGCAACTGCTGCCAATGTCATGGCAGCGGCTTTAAGTGGTGCTCAGACTTCCAACGCACAAAATGTGTTACATAGTCAATCTGGAATGGGAAATGATCCCTTGATTCACTATCTGTCCAGATTTTCTAGACAACAATTGCTAGAGATTATGTCGGAAATGAAGGTTATTCCTTCTCTATCTGCTCTTTATTTCCTATATTTTTATGCACAAAATAATGTTATGTTTTTTTTAATATGATGACAGACCTTGACTACTCAATGCAAGCCACTAGTGCGACAACTCCTACAATCAAGCCCTCAATTAACAAAAGCTCTCTTTCAGGTTATTTTTTTACACAGTTGAACTTCATAAGAGTTACTGAATTTTCAAGTACAGATCTCTATTTATTAATCTGTTGTAAAATAAAATTTACATCAATTCGTATTGAATCAAGCTGACTCATCATGGTTCTTGAAATTCTGATGAACAAATAGTATCATTTTACATGTAAATTGTAAATATATCGTGTGGCATTATCTGTGAATTGTACGATTCTAACAACTACATGTCGTTATCACCTACTATGTAGTTTTTTATTATGTAATTTCTGAATCTATAATTTGGTGCTGTATTTGTCATGCAGGCACAGATAATGCTAGGCATGGTGACACCTCAGACGGTATGTCTTATATACTTTGCATTGTCAATATGTTTATGCAAACATCAAATGCATATTACTGATATTGATTGATGCAGATTGCTGGTATTGGACAGACTTCTTCACAGGCACTAAGTGGACAGTTGTCCAAGGGATCTGAAAATCAGCTTCCCGTTACATCACACACTCCTGGAAACCTCCAACAGGCTTTATTACCTCTTCAACAAATCCATGTTCAACCTCAATATCAGCTACCACCATTGCCTCAAAACCAAGTATTAGTGGCAAATGCAGCAGACAAAACTGGAGTCATTGCAGTACCATCAAGATGGCCTCAATCTACTGGCAGTGTTCCAGTCCAACCTCAGCAAATATTGCAGAGGCACTCCGCTCTTTCCCAGTTGCCAGTGCCCACTGCTGTTGCAAGTCTAGCTCATAACACACCTCTAGCCCTTCCAAATATGCATCTCCAACAGTCAAACTTATCACATCTTCTTACTTCTCAGGTTTGGATTTCATGAAATAATCTATTGTTCATTTCCTTGATTGTAGGCTCTAGAGATCAATCTAGTACTATAACTAAGGTTATCTCATTGGATCAGGAAGATCTCTCTTGTTTCTGCTAGTTTTGTGCCATCTGGGGGTTTAGTTTGAGTTTCTCCCAGTCTTTGATTGCGGCAAAATTTCCTCCCTCTGTCTTAGTCCATCATCTTTCTCCATTAGCCAGGAGTTCGAGTCATTGAAGTTTGATATAGGAATAATAATAACTGTTAGTTCTCTCATGTGCACCCCCAGTTAGTGGGTATTTGATAGAACCCTAATTGTTGTAGTTTTACATTTCCTCGTAACATTTCAAGTAATCTTTATGCATTGTGCTATAATTGTGTGGCTTGTAATATCCCTGTTCATTTGGTAGCCCGGCTCGTCGAGTGGTCCAGTGCAAGTTTCAACATCATCTGGTGTACAAGGTTCTACCTGGCGTTCTGCATTGAAAAAACGAGGTTTAGATGTGGGGTTAGCAGATCAAACCCGAATGTCAGGCAATTTGTCAGAACAAAATACTTATCCTGTAAAGTTCCAAAAGTTAGAGGACGAAACTGGTGCCAACCAAAAAGTTAGTAATTCTGCAGTTAATGCTGCTTCACTTCAAAAACTTGGCCCTAGCACTGTCGCTAGGAACCAGGTCACACCAGATGTAGTCCATTCAGAGAAACCAACGCTTCAGGTACTACTTTCTCCTTAATATCTCGTCAACCAGGATATGTACATTCAGTTATTTTTCCACCCTAGTTTTTTTGTTTGGTCGTTTGTTTTATATCTGCTTATAAATTAGAGCTTTCAAATGTTTATTTGAAATGTGGCAATTAGTTTCGTTACTAAAAGGAGTGTACGACAACTCATGCTAACACTCCATAAAGTACAGATACACCTTTCTATCTCCAAAATGGGTCAATCTTAACTCTTTAGCCTTAAAAGCTATAATTTTTTTCACATAGTTGATCTCAAGTTCTAATTCTACTGAAGCTCATGCTAATTATGGTAATGCTTTGTTTTTGAAAGTCAATCTAATTAAATTAAATTTCATAACTGCTTGAGATGGATTTATAATTATAGGGTTAATATAAGTCTCCTTGCCTCATGTTTTATCTGTTTGGCTTTGCATTGTGAAAAATTTTGGTACTCATTAGAATTGCTTGGTATGTTCCACAATTACACGGGATTCACTTGACATTGGTGATGGGGAATAAGGTTACTTCTGTTGTCGCGATGGAGAAATACTTATATTTCATATTAGTTATACGTGTTGGTTAAAAGAGTTTCCATCATGTATGGTGTTATTCCATTCTATGACTGGTGATAATGTATTTTCTTTTCTTTGACTCACACTAAGCACAATTTATTTTCATCTTTTGCAGCTTTCGCCCGATGTAGAGTCTGCTTTATTGCAGCAAGTACTTAGTCTAACACCAGAACAGCTGAGTTCCTTGCCTCTAGAGCAGCAGCAACAAGTTATTCATCTCCAAAAGATGTTATCATCTCGCAAATAGTGTAGCAGGCTTCCACGAGAAAAAAAAATCAATTAACATATCTTGTTCCGTGCTATTGGTGATGTTGATTCTTCGATTTGTATCGTGTTGAATAGGAAAACATAAGGATCTGCCACCACCTTTAGGTGCAAGGATTTACTTCCTCACAGCCATGTAACAATAGTCCCTAGATTCGTTTGGTCAAGTGTTTTTGAGTCACTTGGTGTTCAAAAAATGTTTAGAAGATAATGAAAAAGTCATTCTTTCATGATGCTGGGTATAGTCTAACAATTTTGTTCAGACTCAGATATGTTCTTCTATTGCGGCCTACAGGAACTTGTTGGGATGAGGATTTAATTGACAATTAATTTTGACTTTTTAATTGAACAAATGCAGTGTCGATTAACTGACAGGAAAACAATAACTCATGAGTCGATTATTCAGTTATATAATACTTATTTTATCGTTGAATTTTCCACTGAATAATGCACCATGAGTAACTGTAAATCTTCTACTGTTGGGGAACGAGAAACTAGAAAAGTCATATAAATTTATCTGCTCGGTTTCATTCATCAATTTCATCTCCTTAGTTAATCATGCTAATTAAATTGTAAGAAACTTTTAGTAAAATTTTATTTAATTTGATTGTTTCTATTCCTTTTCTTAAACTTTTTCCCACTTAATTTTCCCTATATCTCTTTAACAAGAAAACGACAATGAGGCTGGTGAGGCTTTCCACGATGAAACACAGGCCAACAATGGTGAGTTTTCTAATACTTTTTGAGTTGACCTTGACTTGAGCATCCACTTGCTGATTACGATCGCCATATTTATTATTCATTTTGTTTAAGATTGATTGGAAAAAAAAAAAAATCTATCCTTCACAAAATGCCCTTTGGAGAGGAGGTTGACCTCGTATAATTTGCCCCCTTTAAAGTCAATTTTAAGGTCTCTTTATCCCTTCAGACACGACATGATTTAGAAAAAAAAAAACCACTAGCACTAAAATATTCATTAAAAAAAATGAATATAGCCGGGGGCAATGGAACGATGGAAATAAGCCGTAAGGTAGAGATATAGCAGTTTCGTCATAACTTTTTTATATCAAGTAGATTTATGGAAGATGCCAAAGGTAAGCAATTCAATTAGGTGCTCTCGTAATCAAACAGTTACAAATGGTCCTTGTAAATTATAAGCAATTCACTAAAGTATAAGTACTTTGATCATATGCTATGCTTGATTGACTGAAGTGAGGAAAAGAACTAGTTAAAAGTAATTATAAATTTATTTTATAATTTATTTTTTTATATAATTTGAAAACGAATTGTGAGAAAGATTAAGTTAAGTGAATGTAATTACTTTTACATTTTACTGTAATGACAGAGCTATATCCTAAATAGGGTAGCTAAGGCATCGTAATCTTTTCACGTAATTTAATTCTATACCCTAAATAAAGACAGCCTTAATCTCCCGTACTCACCCAATTTCTTTTTCTCTCACCAACTACATGTTGCCGTTTCTTCGGTTGCATCAACTCTTCAAGTCTTTCGAATTTTATGGTCAACTGGTTGTTCTTCATGATCAACTCGTATGCTTAGCAGGTGTTGGAGCGGATGAGAACGATGAAGTTGGCCGTGGAGATCGTGAAAGCAGACGATTTGAAGCCCAAAACCCGGAATGGATCGGCGAATCCCTTCGTCTCGGTGGAATTCCAAGGCAAGCGCCGCCGCACCGCCACCAAGCTCAACTCCCTGAGCCCCTGCTGGGACGAGACACTGCTCTTCCCTGTCGCCGACCCCCTTGACCTCCCACAGAGCACGATCGAGGTCTCTGTCCTCCACGACAACTCCAACTTTAGCTCAACCGCCGAACATCGCAACAGCTTCCTTGGCCGCGTCCGCCTGTCGGGTTCTTCCGTCGCGCCATGCCGCCTCGACGCTGCGCGCCAGCTTTGTCCTCTCGACAAGCGCGGCTTCTTCTCCAACGTCCGCGGCGAGCTCACCCTCCGCGTCTACGTAGTCGCTGAAGATGACGATGCTCCAGCAAATAGCACTGTTCCTGTCCTGAATTATGTTCAGGCGAAGGCGGAGACGGTGGCAGCTCCATCCACCGTCTCCGCTATCGCCGGGACTAGCCGTGGAATCGAGCCGCTGCCACCTAAGAAGAAACGGAGCCAGCTAGCACCGGTCAAAGAGAAGGTAATCAGAGAGTTTCGCTCCATCGGAACCGCCAAGGATCAGGTCATTCCAACGAACGCAACGCTGCAGGTCTCCTCCGACCGCCAAAGGAGGCGCCTGCCTCCTTCGTCGCAGTACTATTACCATGCGAGCCAAGAGCAAGCTATGCCGGCCGCGCCGTTGGCAGTTCCGGCGAATCCGTCTCCTCCGAAGAAAACAGAGTACGAGCTCGTCGAGACACGGCCGTCCCTCGCGGCCCTCCTAGGCTACCTCTGCTCCAGAAACAGCGACAAGATCAAGAACACCTACGACCTCGTTGAACAGATGGAATTCCTCTACGTGCGCATCGTCAGGGCCCGCAACCTATCGGCCCCAGGCATCGCCGGAAGCCTGGATCCTTACGTGGAGGTAAAGATTGGGAACTACACAGGAAAGACCAAGCACCGGGTGCAGAGCCGGAACCCGGAGTGGGGGGAATGCTTCGCCGTGTCCAAGGCCCACCTGACGGCGGCGCGCGTGGAGGTGTTCGTGAAGGACAAGAGCCTCCTTGTGGACAACTCCGTGGGCAAGGTGGCAGTGGAGGTGGTGGACGTGCCGGTGCGCGTGCCGCCGGACGGCCCGGTCGCCCCGCAGTGGTACCGGCTCTGGAAAGTGAACGGCGACTACGAGGACGAGACCTACCGCGGGGAGATAATGATGTCCTTATGGAATGGGACGCAGGCGGACGAGTTGTACTCGATGGCGGTGCACTCCGACGCCGCCCTCCTCCCCTCCATCAGCATCCCGCACACACGCGGCCAGGTCTACTACAGTCCCCGGATGAGCTATCTCCGGGTCAAGGTCGAATCGGCCCAGGATCTGCTAACTTCCCGGCCGAATCCGGAGATCTTCGTAAAAGCCCGGTTCGGCCCGCAGGTGTACGACACCCGGGTCTCCCCGGTCCGCTCGCCGAACCCCACGTGGAAAAATGAGGAGATCATGCTCGTCGCCAGTGAACCATTCGAGGAATTGCTAGTGCTGACGGTGATGGACCGGGCCAGAAACGAAGCATTGGCCCAGGTCGTTCTCGGCAAGGGCTCGATCCGTTCCCACGCCGACCACCGGAAACCCTTGCCCTCCCAGTGGTTCGCCCTCGAGAAGCCAGGCGGCGGCGGCGGAGGTGAATACGGCAAGATCCAGATCGCATGCTACTACGACAACAGCTATCACGTCATCGACGAGGCTGCCCACTTCACCAGCGACTACCAGCCTTCCGCCAGACCGCTCAGGCGGGCCACCATCGGCTCGCTGGACATTGGGATTCTAGACGCCAAGGATCTCGCACCGCAGTGGAGTAACAATGGCAGCGGCAAGAGCGACAATGCGACCAACGCTTACTGCGTCGCCAAGTACGGTCCCAAGTGGATGCGCACGCGGACGATCCTTGGGACGAAGCAGGCCTGGTGGAACGAGCAGTTCTCTTGGGAGGTTCACGATCCGTCCACCGTCCTCACCATCGCCGTGTTCAACAACAGTCGCGTCGACGGCAAAAACAACAACGGGAACGCCAGAGATGAGCCGCTTGGGAAGATCCGGATCCGTCTCTCCACGCTAGATATCAATCGCGTGTACACGCACTACTACCCGCTGCTGGCCGTTCATCCCACCGGTGTCAAGAAGACCGGCGAGCTCCACTTGGCGGTGCGCTTCACCTACCCGTCCTTCTGGTTCCGCATGCTGTGGCTGTACACGAAACCGATGTATAACAAAATGCATTACCTGCATCCCATCCCCCACCACCAAATGCCGCTTCTTCGCCACTACGCGACGCTGAGCGTGGCGGCGAAGCTGGCCCGTGCCGAGCCGCCTCTCCCGAGAGAGGCCGTCAACTATGTGTTCGACGACGGCTCCAACCGGTTCAGCCTTCGGAAGGGCAGGGCCAACTTCATGCGGATCCAGGCGCTGCTCGCGGACTTCGTGGACTTCGCGAAGTGGTTCGACGGCGTCCGGCAGTGGAACCGCCCGCTGATAACCGTCTTCGTCCACGTCCTATTCCTGCTGCTCGTTTTCGTGCCGAGCCTGCTCCTCCCCACCGCATTCCTCCACTTGTTCGCCATCGGCGTGTGGAGATTCAGGAGCAGGCCCCGCTGCCCTTCTCACGCCGACCCTAATCTGTGGGAATGGGCGGATCCGGATATGTTCGACGAAGAACTGGACAACATTCCTGTGTCAACGAGGCCACCAGAGGTGGTGGCACGGAGGTACGATCGGCTGAGGTGGGTCGCCGGCAATTTGCAGGAAATGGTGGGGCACCTGTCCAACCACGCGGAGAGGCTGCAGTCGTTGCTAAGCTGGAGGGATCCACGGGCAACGGCCATGTTTGCGGTGTTTGCATTGGCGATGGCGGTAGTCCTTCACTGTGTGCCATTCCAGTTGGTGGTGGTGATCTTTGGGCTTTACGCCATGCGCCACCCAAGGCTGCGGAGCAAGACGCCCTCCTCCGCTTTTAATTTCTTCAGGAGGTTACCTGGTAAAGTGGATATGCTTCTGTAAGTTCTACTGTAAAAGGATTCTGTAAATATTTGTTTTTCCCGGGTCCCTTCCCCGGTCAAACAGTCGCCTTTTTCTGGTTGCGGGTCAATCCTCGCATGCGGTTGCGGTCCTATCGCGCTGTTGTCAGTTTGTTATCTATGTTTTTTATTTTGATTTATATTTCTTATTTCCATGATTCTGCCAATTTGTTCTCGGTTCCTCTCTTGTCTCTCTTTCAAGTAAGCGAACGCAGGAAGCGCGGAGAAGGACGAAGAAGAGAACAGAGGAGTTAGATTCTTGGTTAATATGATGCGAGCCTCGGTGTTGACGAATCCCTCACTTTGCATGGAAGCCGCATGCTCTTCTGCTGCCGCCTCTCTCGTACCGCTCCGTCCTCTCTACCTCAAGGTTGGTTCCTCCATTTTTTTTTTCCGCCGTGTTTTATCGTTTGGATTGGCGTCCCGAAAATTTGGGATTTGATTGGTTTTGTTTACAGGAATTGAGCCTCGTGCGAACCCGGATTCCGCAGAGGAGGGGTTCCTCTTGTCGGTCGATTTCTAAACCTAGGAGGACAATCGGTGAGCTTTTCGAAGCCTTTGATCTTTGTTCTGGTTTCTATTGTATGATCATCCCTTACAATTGAAGGTATATATATAGAGGAAACTATAAAATAAAACTTTGGTTAACAAACCAAAAGTGTTTTAGGAGATCTAGATATCACTAGTAGCATAGTCTAGACTTCCATGAAGGGATATTCATGTATCCGACCCCAAATAGTTGGGACTAAAAGGACTTTGATGATGATGATGATGATAGTATCAAAGTATTAGCATTTTGTTGTTTTGCTTAGAAGATATTCTACACCTACTATAATTCCATGATTCCATGTTAAATATCTTAAGGTCCACCCGTTTATCATATTTTCCAAAATGAAATGATGTTCTTTCTCTGGTTTAGTCGATGTCTGTGATAAAGCTGACAATTTTTGTTGCTTCTGTTTGCTACAGTGGTTAAATCAGTTGCTACTCCGAATCGATCAGTAGAGTTGTCCCTAACTGCTGAAAATGTTGAGTTAGTATTGGATGAAGTACGACCATATCTTATTTCTGATGGAGGGAATGTAGTACTTCATGAGATAGATGGAAATGTTGTAAGGCTAAAATTACAAGGTGCATGCGGGTCTTGTCCTAGTTCTGTAACGACAATGAAGATGGGAATTGAGCGCCGGTTGAAGGAAAAGATTCCAGAAATTGTTGAAGTTGAACCAGTAGCTGATGAGGAGACTGGGCTTCCACTTAATGAAGAAAACATTGAGCAGGTAATAGTCAGTTTGCATTGCATCATGATCTCATTATTGCTTATAAAATTTGAATGGTCTGATATTTGGGCTGCTCTCTTTCCTTTTTGTTCCTTCTTTTTTCAAAATTTCTGATTTTTGAAACTTTAAAGTCAATGAACAAATATATCAATCTGATTTTTGAAGCTTAGGTTTGCTTACAAACTGATTTTTTTTGCCTGACCTTGTTTCTATCCTCTTTGAAGTATCTACTACAAACATACATCAACAAGATCAATCCAACGAACAAATATACAACAGCATGATGAGTTTGTTGAACAACATATCCTCGTCCTGATGTCTTTATGTTACTTTCATTATATACCATGAATCTTGTCTATCCACATGTCCATTTGTGGAGGAACTGGGTAATTAAGACCAATTTTTTGGTATTTATAAATGTGTGATGTGTCATTACTCATTACTGATACGACAGGAGTTGTGTTAGATGTACTTACATATCCCAATGTTTATTTGTCCTATCGGAAACTTGATTTCTGTGTTTCTATAAACATTGTTTTCGGAGCAATTTCTTCTACTGGTAGATTAATGCAGAGTAATGAGCTGCTTCAAATCATTTGCAACGTTGAAATAGCCTGTGTTTCCATGTTCTGTAGCAACTAATAGATGATGGATTGGAAACCGTAATTACTAGTTAATTTGTTTTCATGTTAGGTACTTGATGAGATAAGGCCATTCCTTGCTGGAACTGGTGGGGGTCAGCTTGAGCTTATTGAAATTGACAATCCTATCGTCAAGATTAGACTAACCGGCCAAGCTGCCGGCGTCATGACTGTTCGAGTTGCAGTAACTCAGAAGCTGCGAGAAAAGATACCTGCCATTGCGGCTGTTCAGCTTTTATCATAGGTCAAAAGGAACGCTCTAATTTATTTCGATACTTGGATGTAATAAACATTGAATTGCACATAATTATTTTCTTGAAGAAATTAAATTGTATTCATCATTTCTGAAGTATTTGGAATTAAATTGAGGCATCAATGAATGTTGCTATGCATTAATCTGTTTGATTTCAGTGTAGGCTTTGTTCATATGTAGCTCCTTGTTCCTCTGTGGTTGTATATATTAATCTGTTTATTTATAATCTATTTCCTTGGATTCATCTCATCGTTATTCCTTTGTTTTTTTGTTGCTTGCATTTTTTTTATAGAAGAATTTTGTTTTATATGTTTCTAGTGATTAAGATATACATTATTTAAATAAATTTATAAATAAGCTGTCAGAAGGCGCCCGTGGCCTAATGGATAAGGCGTCTGACTTCTAATCAGGCGATTGTGGGTTCGAGTCCCACCGGGCGTGATTGTTTTTTTGGTTTTCTTAAAAAAGAAAATCTTAATAATAATAGCATGTTGTGTATTTTTGTAGCTTGTATTTTATATATTTAGAAATATTTATATTATTGGATTAACAAAATTGTTTTTATCTTTAAATTCTATGTGAATATCATTATTGCTAACTTAGAATTTTTCTTTGACTCTGTATGTTGCTAACATTATCCACTAGTTGATTTCGAATAAAAATATATATTTTAAAGATATTATAGTATATATTTGTAAGACAAGAAAAGCTTCAAATAAAAACATTGATGAAGAACAAACTGTTTAGTGAAAAAGAATTTTATAATACTTGAGTATAAGAAAAGGAAATACTATGTTGACTGACATAAATTACAATGTGGGCGAATCTAAATTGAACAAGTTAAACAGTACGGATACAGAATTATGCCAATTTTCAATGACCTATTTACAATAAATAAATGAAAATAAAATAAATATGTTTATAGCCACCAAAACAGCCACAGTTATGAAAATTTGTGAGAATTTTTCAACAAAAAAAAAATCCAAAAGAAATGAACTCAGAGGCATTGCTGCAACTAAGGGTAAATTACGCTGGATCTAGCTCTTTTATGTACTGGATGTGGATCCAAGGATGAGAGAATTTGAGGCATCGACATGCCACCAGAAACAACAATTTCTGTATTGAAGAACATTAGTGTAAAACCGTATCATGAGAATTCATATCACTGCACAATATTCGAGTATATGAAAGGTGGAACAAGAGTTAAAGCAAACAATCCTACCAATTCCTTCGCTAACAGAAAGATTTGGCCTGATAACATCAATTGTATTGACCAAAAAAATGTCCCCAATGTAAAGATGGTTGGTTGGTACATAGACACAACAGAGTTCCTCTTCGCCAGAATAACTCTGTTGATATATCAAGTGAGAAGGAAACATGAGATCCTCCTCGACAAAAAAATATCTCACCTGTACAAATATACTGAAAATTGCATTTACTAGATGCCTAGGCAAAATGTTATCCGTGGACAAAAATTGTTTGAAGGCATAAAAAGTTGCTTACAATACCAAAAATGGAGATTGAATTACTCGAGAATAGGTTGACAGAAACTTATTTCACAGAACAATGTGATCAGGTGCTAAAATATTTTCTACAATCAATAAATGTGTGTGTGTATAAGCACATAATTAGGAAGCTATACTACAGCCAGAACTATATATGAATCATCATGCAAAAGCAATACACGTGGAATTGATGAAGATAATCATCAAGTACCTGAAGGACAAGAGTGGAAGTGATGAATCCAAATGCATATTCACCAACTCGCGGGTGTCTAATAATTACAGCTTCCTTGAAGGCTTGCTTATTTTGATCTATGGATAGGGAGGATATCATTTATAATTATTAGGCAGAAAACAGTAAGAATATTTACCAGGTGATACAGCAGAACTGATCTGTTTAGAGGCATTGTAGATGTGACGAATAAATGGCATCCTCTTGATAAACCATTCACCAAGGTTTAGAGTAGAAGTTCCCAGCCATGACGACATGAACACTCCAACCAAGAAGATGAATGTTATGGAAGTCACAAAGCCAAGTCCTAGAAAGACATACCAAGATATTCCACAGATAAACATAGACAAGTAGAATACATATATTAAGATTCAACTGAAAAATTCTTGTTTGGGCTTCAGTATTTGACATCTACAGTTATCCCGAAATAACAAAGAGGAGGTCCATAAGCTTCAAAATGATCCAGCAAGAACATATCTAATCACAATAATGCATATACACGTCTATTGTGCACGCAGCCAGATTTGTAAGTTTGATACTTTCAGTAAAGTAGATGTACACATTTAGGGATGCTGATGAAGACCATATTTGTTTGCTAGAATGCAACAGCACAATAATAAAGATAATGAAATAAAATAATAAAATAACAGTCTTCATAACTAAGCAAATACGAAGTGAAAAACCATGATTTGTTGTGCATAAAAAAATCTTCAAGAAGAGCTAGTATTACAAGTATTGCAAGTGAAGTGTGGTAGATAAAAAGAAATGAAAACTTGCAGGAGAAAACATCTATTGTCCCTTATCAAAGAAAGTGAAATAAGAGAAAAGTTTGATAGTGAATGATCACACAGAACATTAATTTAACGTTCTTGCTCTATGATCCATTGGAGATGCCATATCTTGTATAGTAAGATTAAACGTCCAGATATCAATTGATAGTGGATGATCACACAGAACTTTAATTTAAAGTTCTTGCTCTAAGATCCTTTGGAGATGCAATGTCTTGTATAGTAAGATTAATTGTCCAGATATCATTAGTCTCAGAAACGAAACAAATAAGAGAAATCAATTAGGATTAATGGACAATGGATATATAAAGGTAACAGAAGAACAGTGGTTAAAAAACATAGCCATGACTAATATGTGGACAAAAATGTTAAAATACAACAAATCTACAGCATTGGAATGTCTTTTGAGCTTTAAAAATACGTGCGGAATAAAATATAACATATAACAATGTGCATACCAAATATGTTTATCTCAAGTTGAGCATAGATTGGAGAAAAAAATCCATCAACAAAATGAATAAACCACCATGTGATGTAGAAGGTGATCGCAATTGGAAAGAGGATCACACTGCAAAATGCACAAAAATGAAGTAAAAGTGATCTTGACATGATTAAACCTAGATAAACTTGACAGCTCATGGTAAAACTAGTGAGATAATTGGAATAGTTAATTAGAATAATTAAAAACTCAACATATGTATTCATATATAAATTTTTTACAATTTCTGATTTCAACTCATTTTCTACCATGTAATCAAGAAACTCAAAATAGAAGTCATTTGTTTGCTTACAAAGTAACAACAACAAACAGGACTTTGTCTGCTTAGCAGTTCAAATGGCAACATCATCATAATCATCCCGCTATATGCAACCTTTCATGGGTATAAGAATAAAACATCGAGTGTTATGGACACTGGCATGCAAGAATTGTGAAGATTACCCATACTCCAAGAAACAAATTCTCAAATAAGTCGATCATCAAATTAACTCAAAATTAAGTTGCCATTGGTTGGGAAGAAAGAGGTAGAATAGAATCATCATTTTGGTGTAATTCAAGTCTATTTGTGGGGATGACAATTGAATAGGAATGAATATTTCAATTCACTCATTCCATGTATAATAGTGAGAATGAGAATTCAACAACAACAAAATTTACATATCTGTCAATAGTATAAGACTGTCAAGAAGATCAGGCGAGTGGGCCGATTGGAGATAGTGAGCCAACAAGTTTGTTTGCTTGCCCAAGCCCACCAAGAGGCGATACCTTTATCTACTGTGAATCATGGTTGAGAGACAAGATCTCCATTGCTGTTTTGGACTTTGTGGGAATGAATTTTCAATATCTTAATTTACTTGGCTCTATAGATTGCTTAGGAACGGCCATCTACTATTAGCTCTCTTATACAACATTGCTATAAATCTGCTAATCCCCCCAAAAAATTTATAACAAAACAACCTCGTGAAACCAAAAGATGAGTTAAGATTCTATGCAAGTTGCCACCGGCTACAATGCTATATATCCAGTTGGGTCCAGTACACACATTACAAGCCCATTCAATACCTAACTCAGTCCAATTTAAGAAAGCACAATTGCTAACAGAGGAAAAGGGGAAAATAAAATTGACAACAACAGAACCATATTTAAAAATAAAGATAAAAAAAAAGGGAAAGCCCAAATAATGCCGAAAAGTTGAAGAAGCTCACCATCCAGTCATGAACTTTTTTGAAGCCCAGCTATGTATTACCTTATAGAATGCCTGCAAAATATAGAACTCGTTAATTTAGCAAGACCAATTGTGTGGAAAAGATGCATTAGTAGTATAGAAATTGCACATTATCATGGTCCTCGACAAGGTCTTTAAAATGTGAGCAGTTGAATTTCAAAGAAAAGTTCATCTTCTTGTTATAATATTTAGCATTGAGAAACACATATCTATGTGTCTACATATTAAGTCAAGCATTCTTCCATGAATCCTCGTGATTTTGTAGATAAGACGCAAAGAATTCACAGAGAAAAGACAAGAGCCGGGAATAGAATAAGGGTTTTGAGGCACAATGGTGCATAACATCTCATAATTTCAAAGTTATCGTTTCAATCAATCCGTATCACTGATACAGTGAACAAACTCTCACTAACTGTCGCATTTTCAGATCAGTAGTACGGCGCATTTTTCATAATTAACCCAGCAAGCACCAGCTTCCAGACATCTAGAATTGCCTCCGGGATTGAATTTATTTTTCCCCCAATGCCCATTCTTAACTGTGCAAATAACAAAAAGTAAAGAAGACGTTTTGGAGTTCCAGCTAAATAAGATCAAATAGACCGCGCATCCCACAAAATCGGTATAGAGATTCCGGAGCATACCCCAGTCAACAAATCAACCTAGATCTAAGTATCCCCAAAGCATAATGCTCCGTAATCACAACAAACCCGCGGAAATCGCAAATCGCTTCGACATAAAAACAAATCAGATCAAGGGAAAAGAAATCATAGAAGAGACAGAAGTCGCCACCTCTCTACCGGAGTGATGCTCGGAGGCGGAGGAGGAGTAAGCCGGGGCATCGGCTTCGTCGTCGATGACGGGTATGAGAAGCTCCCGATCCCGCTCTCTATTCCCCATCGGGCCCGTCGATTTCTCGTCGCCCATCACGCAGCTTCTTCCTGCCGAAAACGGGAACCCCTCTGCTTTAGTGAAGCGTCCGACGCCGAAGCCTCAACCCAGCTGGCACAGCGACGGCTCCACCGAGGCCGACACGTAAACAATGACGTAAGCATAACCAGGATATTATATGAGTTGAAGATATAGGTTTAGATATAGATTTAAGCTATTAAATTATATCTTTTTTTACTTATAAATAATGGTAAAAGATGATAAGTGTTTTTTATAATTTATTTTTAAATTATATGAAAAAAAATAAATCATAAATAATTACTAGTTTAAATAATAATGATCCATATATATAAAAAAATTCAAAACTTAATTGTTAATTAAAAATTAACACTAAGAATAAAGAATATAGCTACATTATTTGACCATAACGCATGGACGGACACTATTTATATTTAAGAGGGAAAAGAGTAGACTTACATATAGACACGATTTGCTGATTTAAAGAATACGAATTTGTCAAATCGAATAAAAAAATGCTGAAGAATTCCTACTCAACAAGTAATTGACTAAGTCTATATGTAGGAGAGATTGAGATTGTTGATTAGTAGCGAATATAAACAATACGATAGATTCGGTTCTGTTCTCTTTTTTTATTATTATTTGGGATTGACTTTTTTTCATAAGAGTGATATCTGATGTGACATTAAATCCGAAGGCACCGGCTTAGAAGATAGATGTTCAAATAAATAAAAATATATCATTTTATATTAAGTTACTCTTCATTATGTTTATATTACATAGCTTGGTCTTTAAATTTAATTCATTTAGATGTAATTTGATCCATTAAAATAAAGAAAAATTATTAATGAACTTATTCACGAGAACATTAAAAAATTTAGGATTCAATATCTTAGAGATTTTTTTTTAAAAGTGAGCCTAAAAATATTGATTGGATTTTTATTAGCGCTTTCTGATTTATTCTGATAATAATTAAATTTTTTTATAAAATTAAATTAATTATATTTATAATTAATCAATTTGAAGAGTTAGATATCTATATTATAAAAAAAATTGAGGTGAATACCTTTATGTATTCATCTTTTTTATTTAATTAATTTTTATGTAATTAAATGAATATAAATAAATTTTTAGTAAGTTAACTAATATTTAGTTCATTTCTAACCCCGATAATTATACATAATATTTTTATTTCACCCCTCAAGTATTGTCTACTTTTTCAAAATGATCCTTAGGATTTTAAACCTCCTAAAACTGCCACTATTTATATCTCCCGTTGCCCTTCTCCACTCCGCAGTCCTTTCGTATTTCAAGCGCCTCTGCGATCAGTGCTCAATGCTTTCGTTTCGTCGCATGGATTGTTGAGTTTTTCGACCAATCATGAACTCACAATGGAATCTCGGCCACGAATTCGCTGCATGGGAGGCGGCCGGAGTGGCGCCGGAGGCTGGAGATCCGAAACCTGTCCACCTCTATCCTATATCCAATTCCAAGAGAAGGTGAGCTAATTCAGAACTATAGTAATTCCTCTCTGGTTCGGACTGACAGGAGCTCCGATTTCCAGCCGCCGGGCAGTCCAGAAGAGGGTGGTGTCGGTCCCCATCGGTGACGCAGAGGGAGTCCATCCAAAAGTCGGGGCCGGCGAGGCGTTCCCGCCGTCCGACTCGTGGTCCTGGAGGAAGTACGGACAGAAGCCCATCAAAGGTTCCCCCTTTCCCAGGTGCGCGTTAAGGTTTCGTGTTAGTTTGAAGAAATCGATGCTTGTTTTGTTGTGCCTGATTGGATTTGGGGGCGGACGATGCAGAGGCTACTACCGGTGCAGTAGCTGGAAGGGTTGCCCGGCGCGGAAGCATGTGGAGCGCGACCGGCTCGATCCCGGCATGCTCCTCGTCACCTACTCCTTCGACCACAATCACCCCGGGACTAACCCTATGGCCGGCCGCAGCCGCCTCCACCACAAGCAAAAGCCTCTGGCAGCGGATCCCCATGCCGGGACTCTACCGGTGGCCGATGCTGAAGACAGCTTCCGGTGGTTCTCCGACATGGCCTCCCCTTCCTCCACCTCGGCTTGCTCTGATGAACTCATCTTCGGTTCCGTCCTCTTCGACGGGCTCGAAACAGCGGCGGAACTGGCGGCTGACGAGAGGACGGAGGCGGCCGGGGAGGAAGGGGATGACGCGATGTTCGCGGAGCTGGAAGATCTGCCGGAGTACTCGATGGTGCTCCGCCGGGGGCAGGCGGCGCCGTTGTGGATCAGGCCCACCGGTTAAATATTGGCCGTTGATTGCGGCCAGGCAATTTCTTCGCGGCGTGTGATTGGCTGAGTGATCTTGGTTTCTGACGTACACACAAAATCCCCTTCCCTTTTACACTTTTTTTGAGGGCTTGGCTTGGCTTGTCTTCGTGGGCTTTCTACTTCACGAATTTGAACAAAAAAACTCACAATGTTGATATATTTGCATATTTTATATGAAGAAATAAGATGTTAAATTTATGGAGAAAAATAAAGAATACTAAAATACAAGATCTTAAAATGAAATCACAAGGGAGTGCACGACGGTGACAAACATGCGTGTCTTTTCCTTGTGTCAATTGGTTACCGCTAAATATCCAAGAATGAATTTTGTATTATTAGTCAACTCTAATAATAATGCAACAACGAAGAGGTCGGCTCGTCCGTGATAAACTCAAGTCAACGCCACATAATTCCTTCAGTCAACCTCACGCATTATTATCATTGACATTTGTTAATGGTCCAATTTGCTTAGTTCAAATCATTAATTCTATTTTGACTCGAAGAATGCATCAAGATCCAGAGTTTGGCCTCTCTCTCGAGTTTCAAGCAATGTGGAGCCCTTCGCTATTATCGTTTTCCTTCCTTATTACACCACTTATATATATATAATGACATTTAAAATTTCTAAAGAAAGTTTATATACAGCAACATTATCTTAATTTAATTACTTTTTAAATGTCATGCATAAGGACCTTCATCGGATGATGTCTTCGCCAAGGGTTTCGAAAGAGCGTGTTAGACACGTCAACCAAAAGAACGACCTTCAATTAATGTCTTTTCTTTGGCCATGGTCGAAAGCTAAAGTTTATCTTAAGAATGGTATGGAATGTGTGATTCGATAGGTGCACGATTGATTGGTGATGGAGAACTAATTTTTGAATTAAAATTAATATTATATATATATATATAATTTAGTTTGGCTGCAGGGAAAACGACAAACAAAATTAAGATGAAGATAAGCATCACGCACAGAGTAAACAGGGATACACTGCACCTGAAACACTTCCGATCTGTCCCCAAATGTGGGTCCCAAAAAGTCACTAGTGGGTGTTTTGCAGAAATAAAATAATTCATAAATCCTGGTCGACATGCTTCTTGAGTTATTGTTCTTTTTAAATTTGAAGGAAATAAGTCGACTTTTTTTTTCTCTCTCTCTTTTGGCGTCTTGTGTAGGTTCTTTGGAAGCTTCTTGAAATTCTCAGGATAAAACCAAATAAATAGCTCCGGTTTCTTAATCCCCTTAATTCATTCTTTATCAATAAAATTAAAGCTATATAATTTTTTTTCCAAATTAATTCAGTTTGATTAATAGACAACTCCTGATTATCGAATTTTCACTTGAATCATTGAAAATTCAGTTGCTGAGACAAAATGGAGCAGATGGTAATTGACCAAATTCATAACCTTATAGATTCACTATTTGTGATAAATCTGTGGATGACAGAAGACTTAAACCCACGGCTAATTAAGATTAGCGCATGTCGGCTGTGATTAGATGGATATAACATTTGGCCACTTACCCAGTCTACCCACCACCGTCGCCGCTATTCCCGCTCAAAGTGTGTGTGTGAACTCGATCGCACCCCCACTAACGTACCCGGCCCGGCCTCAACCATCGAATTGAAAAAACGTGCTTGAGATTCATTTAAATACCCGCCTTCTCTCACTCGGTCTCCACATAAGGCAGCCATGTACCACGAAGTCGCAAGCCTCCCCTTCTTCTACGGCGATCATGGCATCGCCGGAACAGGAGAGCCGGAGATGTTTGAGAATTCGGCGTCGCTGATGCTCTCCGGTCGCTGCTTGGCTTGGGAGATGTCCGCCATCGTGTCAGCCTTGGCACATGTGGTGTCGGGGGAGTCCACGTCGACCTCTCCCTCCTCTTCTTCTTCGCCTTCGTCATCTTGTGTGTCCTCCTCTTATTCCTTCAAGTCGTCTGGCGACGAGGCCGGAGAGAAGAGGGCTAGAGAGGAGTTGCCGCCAGAATTGGGAGTGAAGTATTACCGAGCTTGTTTTGGCGATGCCGGATGCGACCAAGCTCCGCCAGCATCGGTGGAAGAGGATGCGACGGCGACAACCGCCGGGAGGAAGTACCGAGGCGTACGGCGGCGGCCGTGGGGAAAATGGGCGGCGGAGATCCGCGACCCACACAAGGCCGCCAGAGTGTGGTTGGGGACCTTCGCGACGGCAGAGGACGCGGCGCGGGCCTATGATGCGGCCGCCATCCGCTTCAGGGGAAGCCGAGCGAAGCTCAACTTCCCGGAGAACGTTCGTCTGCCCCGGCCTCCGCCTTCCGGTATTTCCCCAGCGGCTCAATTCCCTGTGCCCACCTCTGTTACGACGACGACGATGCCGATAGGTGATAACTTGGAGCATTCGAGGCCGCTACTGCAGGAAGGTCGTGAATACTGTCCGAGCCAATGGATTCAAGCAACAAACATTTTCGACGGTTTGGAAATGGCGACGACGGTAGACGATGGCTCTAAAGCTTCAAGTTTCTTGCCTACCTTCTCTGTTTCACAGCCGTCGTTCACATATCCTGTGTACCATGGCGTAGCCTCGATGGCAAACACGAGTAGGGTTTCGAAACAGAGAAGCTTGCTCGCCAATTTCTTTAGCTGAAAACCGCCGCAAGAAAATCTATGGTGTTTATCTGTTACTGTTAATAATATCGGAATGGTTCGTTATGTAAAAGGAATTTAAAAATCTAGTTGAGTTTGATGAATCTCTACTAAGACTCATCACGTGAACAGAGTTGCAGAAATTGCGAGATAAGTGGCCTTACAAGATCTTTGTTTGAAACAAGTTTTGTCAACGTGTCGGACAAACCATTGAATAGGGTTTGGACCGCCAATGATTTCAGAATCAGACGTTTCGCTGACTGAATTAAATATCAAAGGTGACAATTAAACTGGAATAAATGAAATCAAAAATGTAAATAATCTTTAAGACCAACCAATTCTTCCCCATTAACATTTCTATAAAAAAAAACAAAGCAAAGAGTAAATTGATCACTTGCTAGCTAGTCCTAATCGTGTGTTTGTGCAATCCATTTCGGAATGGATAGGGCTGGTAAATCAAATTGAACAGTGACATTGGAAATAAAAGAAAAGTAATCAATCATCAAATGAACTTTCCAAAAAAGCATTTGCATATGCACGTACAAATTTTAAGAAATCATATCTTGCTAACAAAAACTGCAATGTTCTATGTCCTGGCAATGTTCTACAAATTGCAATGTAAGATCAGCATGAATCAACATTCAAGAAGGAAGATTTCATAACAACGCTTCTTTACATTAAGCTACGAAATTCGAAGATCGAAAGAAAATAGTAGACGCCAAAGGAATGAAGACGTAAACCCTAATCAGATCTGACGAGCAATCGGTGCACTCAAGCCCTCTCCCCACGGATCCTGCGCGCGAGTTGAATGTCCTTGGGCATTATGGTCACCCGCTTGGCGTGGATGGCGCAGAGATTGGTGTCCTCGAAAAGGCCCACCAGGTACGCCTCCGCCGCCTCCTGGAGCGCCGACACGGCAGAACTCTGGAACCGGAGGTCCGTCTTGAAGTCCTGGGCGATCTCACGGACAAGCCGCTGGAACGGAAGCTTGCGGATCAGCAGCTCCGTGCTCTTTTGGTACTTGCGGATCTCCCGCAGCGCCACCGTCCCGGGGCGAAAGCGATGGGGCTTCTTCACGCCGCCAGTGGCAGGCGCGGATTTGCGAGCCGCCTTGGTCGCCAGCTGCTTCCGGGGCGCCTTCCCGCCGGTGGATTTCCTCGCTGTCTGCTTCGTCCGGGCCATCGCGATTCGAAATCGAGGTTGGTAGGAGAAGGAGAAGATTAGGGTTCGAGATTTGGGATCTTGTATGTTGATTGAGAAAGAAACGCAATACGGAGCCTTTTATAGGTAGATCTGTGGCAAGGAAACCAAAAAAGGGCGGGCTCTAATTTTGCAATCCCTCCTCCAGAGTTTCTTTTAGAACGTCAGATGTGAATAAATGAACGGTGGAAATCTATTCAAGAGCGAGCACGCGGATCGCTATCCGTGGCCCAACCGTGGAGCTTCTAATGTTAATCTCTTTACCGTCCGATTTGCCGCGATCAAATACCGCTTTCTAATAGACTTTTAGGAACAATGAATTAAAATGAATATATAAGAAAGATGAATTAAAATCGCGATACAAATACAAATTTAATATAATTATATCTTAAATCTATTTATAGATAAAATCGATTTTATTAAATATTTGTTAAAAGTCTTGGTTTTGGTTGATGGGAGTTGCGACGGCCATGCCATCCAAAGCCGGACTCAGCTCATTGAACGAGTTCACAGAGCGCTGCGCCACCGTGAATAGCTCCGGCAACACAGGCGCTGGGAGACAAGACGGAGCCTGCGAAAGGACGCCACCGGCCGCCGCCGTCGCCCTCATCGCAGCGTCGATCCCCAGCTGGTCGAGCACCTCCGCCAATTGCTTGCCGATGGTCATCGGATGAGAGGAAGCACTGACGGTCTTCTCGAACGTCGCCATACGAGCCTGCGATATTGGAGGCGGCAACGAAGCAGGCGGCAGCGCCGGTGAGGCGAGACCGGTGAGGCGCTGCACCAGCGACATGAACTCGCTGCGGTGGGCGTGGATGGCGGGGTCCTTTGATCTTCCGCCGCCGCGATGACTGGCTCAGGGAGGGATCGGAACCATCTATATTTACGCTTCTTCCAGCTCCGGCGATGGGACGAGCAGGAATTGGAGAAGCAGACTAACTTGAGAGATTTGTGCTGATATTAATCACATATATAAAATTGTCTAAGCAAACAATTCTTAAATAAAACAAAGTTAAACGAGTTAAACGAGCCATCGATCAGTTTACAGATGAAATCAAAAGTAGCTCAAACCCACGGAATAAGTTAAACAATCCTACAAAAAGTTGCCCCATGCAAGAGCTAGTGTCTCTCGAACCGTCGGCAAAACTGATGGCCCCTGAGTAACAGATTGACATTCAGAAAGCAAATTTACTTGTTTGAAGTTCAGTTGCTCAAAAACAGAGCTTTATTTAAGCGATAGCTGCATAAGTCAAAAACAGAGCTTTATTATTGTGTATTGTTTCAAACCCTATAAATGCTCATCCCCATGGGCTGTGAAAGGGATTAAACACTTGGATTGGATCATAGAACCATCATATATTTATCAATAATTATTTAATAAATACAAGTATTTATCATTTATTTTTCTGTACGTCTATAATTAATGATAAAATTTCACGAATGAATAGTTATATTAATCTATAAATAGTCCTTGATCTGATAGATATCTAGAAGAGACATAGATATCTAGATCAATACTGAGCATAACTAGATCAAGATAAATCGAGTGATCAATATCCAAATTGTACTTGGGGGTGTCTTGAGTTTAGAGGTACACTGGATACAACCCGCTTGAGAGGAGACCACATATTGAGCATCATTGGTCGTTCTTCTTATGAACGAGTGTAATTGATCTTTGACTTGAGACCTTCATTTATTCTATGCGTGGAGTTATGTACTTTGATGTCGTTAAAAGCAATCTTTAATCAAATTGTGATTAATACGGTTGTTGGGTGTATGACAAAGCGTAAAGAGAATAGTATTGAATCAATAAAGGATTTATCGCTCTCTTGGATTAGGAAGTTAATATTTTGGCCGCTTCATAGAGATATTAGTAACTCAAAATCCATGACCATGGGATGAATATTTTATCATTCGAGAGAAATCTATTATATCTTGAAAATTAAATAAAATAATTAATTTGATGATGATGCATAGTATATTGAATTAATTGGGATGTAGACTAGATGAAGAGATTGAATTACACAGTAATCAGTTCTTAATGGTTTATAGTATATGACTATTAGTTTATCACGTTGGGTGACTAAAAATTATTGCTAGACGGTTTTCTGAGTCTGTATACGGATTTACATTGCCTTCGTATATAGAACCTAAAGGGTCGCACGCATAGCACGTAGACATGAACATTATCTATAATTGATTATTTTAGTGATACTAAAATTAATCAATTTATTATTTCTGAATAAAAATTAATTGGATTATTAATTAATTCTGAAATATCGAAAACTAGAACGGATCAAGATCAAATATGTAATCACTTCTCCAATTCTCCCTTAGAGAATTTGGATAGTCACAATCATGATGATTCTTGGAGATTTGAGAAGTCACACTCTTGATTATTATCTTGGTGAATTCAAATAAAAACATTCTCTCTACTCCTCCCTTGAAGCTTTTGGCAAATCTACTTCTTCTCTTCTTAGAGAAAATTGGCAGTGTGCGACAAGAGAGAAAGTCGAATTTAATATTACTTTCGAAAATTTGATCGATCCAAGAGGATAGCACCTAACGGATCGTGTTGGGTTCGTGATCTAGTGCGTGTGGATACCGCAAAAGGAGTCACATGTGAGACTTTCATTTGGTTGTGTTTTTGTTCACATTCGTCAAAGATTACGAGGTATGTTTTTTTCATTTTATGTTATTTTATTTAAAACTATATATACCACGGAGCGATCCATATTGTATGGAAAAAATCTGATTTATTTATAAATATTCTGCTGCGTTCCAATTCCAACACACCATTCATATTTAGGGGACGAGAATTCGATTTAAATTGAATTGAATCGAACAAAATTAATCGAACCGATTTTTTTTCAAACTAATCGAATCGATCTAATTTTTAAATAAAAAATGAACAAACTAAATCAATAAAATATCGATTAATTTAGTCGAAAATAGAATTAACCGGATTTTTTTAATTAGAGTCTAAAAATTCGGTTAAATTTAACAAAAAAATCGGTTTCGATCTAAAAATTAGGATCTATAGTCAAAAAAATTGATTTATTCGGTCTATTTAATTTAATCAAATAAAAAAAATTAAAAATCAAACACAAACTGAATTAATTGAATTAATCGTTTAGAAAAAATGAAAAAACCAAAAAAACCAAACCAAAATTTAAAATTCGATCATTCGATTTATTCACCCCTATTCATACAAGTCTCTTGGATTTATTCGATTTAACTTAACTTTTATTCACCCCTATTCATACTTCTCTTGTTCTTTCCGTTGTAGATTACTATAGTGACTCAGCCAGTTTAGACAACCTCGTCTTAATATCTTCGTTGTCTCTAAGCCTAGGTCTCTAGGCTTAGTCCACATAAATCCTACTTTGATCTTGTTGATCAAGTTCATTTATATGCTGTTGTAATTTGACCACAATAATACCAATCATATATATTATAGTAAGTATCAAATCCATCTGAATGTAACAGCAGACTGGGTAATTAGGAATCAAACAAACTCTAAAAGAACTGATTTTATATGATAGTAATAGTATTAAGGGAAAGCCAAGGTCTCCCAAAATTTGGAATCATTTTGGAAAAGGAAGCTGACCTATTAGACTGGTTCAAATAGGAACTCATCCCCTTTCCCAACAGGTTCGATCATGGCATAAAACCGGATTGGTCAACGTGCTGTGACATGTACTAATTGAACGGATTTTATATTGAGCTCGTTTTTTCACTAGTTTTTCTCGTCCGTCGTCTATCTGTGATTATTCAGATGACGAGGTTGATAAATTAGATAACTGAGAGTTTGAACACGCTAAACACATTGAAGTTCATAGTGACCTCAGCT
>JBBUKS010000049.1:197787-233978 GCA_038050645.1 Hedychium gardnerianum
GCATAAGGGGGGCAGGAACCTGGCTACTAGCCAGGATTTGACCCCTAGACCTCATTGTGACAACACCTCATGCACTAACCAACAGCTCATCCCGTGGGGACTCAGGGTTGCCTCTTGAACCTTATGAATGGTACCTAGATCTCCGACGGTTTGGCACCGTCAAGCACAGTGGATTTTGAACGCATGATTCTTTTTGCCACTGGCATATATAGACAATATCAGAGATGTTATACCTTTTCCAAGATATCCAGGAAGGGCTGATCTTTGATTATTCCATTGTCTTCTCTTACTGGGATCATCATTGCTTATAGTTATGTTATTTAAACGGATGGATCTTATTTGTGCTTAGCATAGGGAAATCTCATACTAAACCTAAAAATAGATTTTATCTTCATATCAATCTCGATATATTGATTTTTTCTTATCAGTTGTTGGATTGGTTTGTTTATTCTAATTCTAATTTTAACTATAGCCGGGCATTTAATTTATTCTTAGTGCTATATGAATGCATGCATCTGCTGTGTCACATACATAGTCTTGAAATTTCTGGCTGTTGTTTATTGAAAACATCAAAACATACTCCTGGAAATAATGGAGCTTGCAACTTGCACCACATGCTATTTTTCCGTCCCACCCAACCAAACCAAACTGTCGTGTCTATTTATTCTGTATTTAGTCAAATGGAGCGTGCCAACTAGTTAAACTATAACGAGAATGGGAATATAAGCTTGATGAATCTTATTGGTGCATCTAATCGTGTCATATCATTTTCATTTCTTTTGAATCACGAGTGTGAATTAAATCACGAGTGGGGCTGCCGCCTGCATGCGCCCTCCATTGGGACGTCTCTGCCGACAAGTTCGTCGGTGTGGCGCCGGATTTGGCGAAGAACTTTTACCTCGTGATTATGGCCGACAAGGAGCTGGTTCTACCGCTCGGAGATCTAAGTGGGCATTTCGTCTAACGCATGGAACACGCGTTCATGTTCATGGAGAACGCGCTGTGGTGAGAGGAGGAGATGACAAAAGGTGCTTCTCAACTATCCAGGTTCTGATCTGGATTCCAAAGATCTTTGTATCTTCTCTCGATTATAATTTGTACTTACTTATTTTATTGTAATTGTAATGAAAGAAATCTAAAAAGAGATAATAAATGTACACTATTATTTTTTTGAGTGTTTGCTATTTCTATGCTTTGATCCTCCCGTAAGAAAAAACACTATTTCTGAAAAATACAAAATTGCTGATGATGTTCTTTCATAAGTAGAACATCTTTCTCGGGTTCAGGGTGATTACACAAACGGTGAAAGAAGGAGAGTAAAAGTTGAGTTAAATTAAATTAGTTGATTGAAATTAAAAGTGTAATTTAGAAATTTAATTTTTTTAATAAAAATATCGATTATATTGATTTAATCGATTTAATTTTAATTTTAAATATTAAAATTTAATTAAATCGATTAAATCAAAAAATTTAATTTAACTGAACTTTATTATTTAAAAATTTAAAATAATTTAACCAAATTTTAATCATTTAATTATTTAAAATAATTTAACTGAACTAATTTAATTTTAAAATAATTTAAAAACTATTCTTATTTTAATAATAATAATTTAATCAAACTTTGATTATTTAAAATTTAATCAAAATTTAGTTATTTTAGTCGAAAATTAAATTAATCGATATTTTATCAATTTAGTCGATTCGATTTTTTTGAAAAACTTGATCGATTCGATCGATTTAAAAAAAGTTTGAATTGTTAAATTTTAGTTAATTTGATTCGATTAATTCGATTTTAGTGAAAGAAGAGTAAAATAAAATAAAAAAGGAAAAAAATAGACTTAGAATATGTTTATTTGGGTTGAAGAAAGGAAGTAAACTAAAAATTCAAATTACTTAATAAAAATAAAAAATTACTGAAAATTTGCTTGTATATTGCTATAACAAAAGAGATAATGGAAGAAATATATTCTAAGACAATAAATTATTTTAAAAATTGATTTTATACCTCTTTTGCTTTTGCTGTGTATTGATATAACAAAAGTTATAATGGAAGAAATATATTCTAAGACAATAAATTATTTTAAAAATTGGTTTTATACCTCTTTTGCTTTTGCTGTGTGATCAAATGCTTAGATGTATCGCTTAATAATTCTCAGTCTTGCTTCATGAAGACAAACAAACACTAAAAAAAAAAATCTTATTACTAATGAATATTTTCATCGTTATTCAATTGAATCAACGATGAAATTATGACAAAAATATAATAGTCAAAATATATTGAGTTATAAAAGATTTTATCGACGAAATTTAATTTTCGTCAGTATTTACTGATTAAATAAAATATCGGTAGCTAAATTTACCGACAGAATAAAATTTCATCGATAAATTTAGCTATGGAATTAGTCTTTGTATAATCTTGGACAATAATGTTCCAAGTTTTTATAAATTGATGTTCTTACCTTGTCTCCCAAATATATTTTATAAAAGGAGTGAACCCTTACACGAATAGCTGTATTAAATTGTTATAGTATTACAATTATTGAAAGTGTGACACAAGAATTGTTTATGTTATAGTAGTTACAAGTTTTACATAAATTTAGTCAGTGAATTTAGGTAAATCTAAATTCACTAACTAAATTAAAATTCAGTTAATATTTCGCCGACGGATTTTTGATTCAGTGGCTAAATAGAGACGGAATTAAAATTCGTCATTAATTTTGTAGCTATTTGAGGATATTCTTGTAGTGAAAGCCCGTTTTTAGAATTCAGATGAATGATCATATTCAAATTATAAGAACAAAATTTAAGTAACGCGATGTTTGACATAATCTGAATGTGATGAGAAAAGACTATCTCACCTTTACACCACCTTGGCATTGATGACTTGTGACAATATCTCGAGACTTTGAGCAATTGCCTTAGACCTATTAAGGATTGCTTTAGTTTCTTCTGATAAGAGAAGAATGAGGTGAATCTTTTAGAAGTTTAATAAATATCAAATCTCAAATATTAAAAAATGAGTGGATTCTTACAACAACAGTTATATAAAATTATTATAATATTATAATTATTGGATTGTTATAGTATTATAATTATTGAAAGTGTGACATAATAATTATTTATGATATAGTAGTTAGCGGTTTTACATTAACCATCAACTCTAACTTTTGATAAAATGTAAAAAAAAAATTATTATAAGTTTATGACAACAATATAACACAAAGAATCTTTCTTTCAAAAAAGATAATAAAATCTTAAAATAACTGATTACAATATGACACAGTAACTTAGTTCATATGAGAAAATAAAATAAAATTAAATACCTTTCGTCCTATTAATTTGATCCGTCGTTGCTTCTAATTGTAGTTTCAGTGATTTTTTTTTTTCAATCTGTAATATCTATGTGAGCTTCTCTCACGTTAAATATAAGTTTTTAGTGTTTTATTTAAAATTGAATAGACGACGGATAAAATAATTCAAAAATCTAACAAAGTTGATACTTTGATAATATAAACTTTAATTGTTCATAAATCTATCTAAAATGACATGCTACGAACAAAATTTTGTGATGAAAAATATTATTTAACATAGTACAAGAGTATCTTCAAATTCAAGAACTTGAGCATATTTTCTTTTTTTTGCTTTAGCTTTCATTTTCATAGCTGCAGCTTGCATCTTCAGGACTTCAGGTGGGTGGAGATATATTCCTTGTAGAAAGAAGACAATATATATTTACAATAGAAACTAATAGCAGCAAAAATATAAATGACAAATAAATCCTTCAACTTACGGATATCAAAACGCAGACATTTAAGACCCCAATTAGAAGCAACATCATTAATTGCTCTCTGTGGTAGGGAAAAACATGAATAAAAATGAAGCCAAAAAAAAATATTATTTAAACTTTTGTAATCATGAGCACAACTGCACTAATAGTAATCCTAGGCCTATCATATGAACTTAATAAACTTAACCCTATTATATGGACTTATTACCCGGTTACCGTTGCAAAATTACTTCTAAAAAAAAGATGTTACCCAAATATCTGTATAATATGTTTAAGTTTCGAAATAAATCAGTTCATTGAAAAAATAACCAAATGTAAATTTCTAACTTAAAATATTAATGTAGAAACTTTAAGATTAGTTTTACCGAGATATAGGATGAATTAATTCCTAAGTTAATACCATGTTTGGAACTGCTATATAAACATTGGTTTTATTATGGAAAGCAAAGTGTATAAGTATACATGAATTTAGGATTTAGTATTCGGTTAAAATCAAATCGATCGAATTGAATAAATTAAATTATTGAATAAATTGATTTTTTTTAACCGATCGAACTGATAAAATATTAATTAATTTGTTTTTCGATCAATTAATCAAAAGTTTAAAATGTTATTCAGTTTTAAATAAAAATATGAGATTTTGTTTAATTAATTATATTTTTAAATAAAAAATAATCAAATTAATATTTTTTTCGGTTTAACGGAATTATAAAATTTAAAATCCAAATTGAACCGAATGAACTGAAAATAACCAATTTTTTTTTAAAAAAATTGAAAATCAAATTAACCGAATCGAATTTCGAAATTCGAACGATTCGATTGGCTAATTCGATTTATCAAATTTTTACTTACCCCTAAATATAGGTGATTTTTGGGCTCACGACAACAGGAAAAATATCTATAGTTAGTATGACATAAGATTACTGATTATTTAAATAAATATCTATTAATATTTTTTAATTTACTCTAATGAGCGATGAATTTTTTTTATAAAATTAAATCAACTATTTCTCTGATTAATCGATTCTATTTTTTATATTCTTATATCGAATATTTTAATATGAAATACATATAGTTGTTTTGAAATAACAGTGAATAATATGAATACTACAGATTTTCTATGCCAAATGCCAAATTAAAATTACCATTTTATAAGAGGCAAACTTATGATAAGAATTATTGAAGAATTTTTGTATGGTTCCAAATATCAATGTCATGTAAAAAGTTAAAAATATATATTATTTTTTACTATTAAAAAATTTCTAATAATTTATTTATGAATCTATTCTTTATTTATATTATATATTGATAATGTAATCATTTTTAAAAAATAAAAAATATTTTATTAAAAAAAGAAAAAAAAAAAAGAAAAAAAAAGTGGAGAGCCGCTCCCAGCTCCCTCCCACTGTGAAGTGTGAAGGGAGGGAGCGCTTCATTTTAACCGCCCATTCCCAACGACAAATTTAAAAAAAAAGAGTAAAAGATGAAGACAGTTTAGAAAAAAGTAAAAAAAATTCAAGAGTAATTTTTTTTTTAGCGTTGCCATAGCAAAACAAGTTAGCTTTGCTAAAGAAGCAAATTTTCAAGGGTAAAACGAAAAATTGGGGAAGTCGTTTCCTTATGTTTTTTTTAGCCGTAAAATGAAATACTGAGGGCATTCAAGGTGTTCCGCAAACAAACAAAGATTACGGAGCGGCATTTTGAAATTCGTGGTATTCCGTCAAACAAAATGCTGATTTGGACTTGTGAGGACGTGCTCAAAAGTCAAATCCAACTTCCAAAGAAACGAACCCCAAACAAACACTATTCTTCTCCATCGGGATCTCTTCGTCTTATTCCTTTCCTATAAACCCTAATCTCCGATCCCTATTCCAATGGAGCTGCCCCGCTCCCACCTCTCCGGAGTTCGTATTCCGGAGTCCACCAACCGCATCAATAAGAATGAGTGTTGCATTGTCCTTACGAGATGAACTGATAATTAATACATGGAGTGTTGTCGCTATGCGGTATGAGGATTAAAAATTCTTGATTAGTAATCAGATTCTTATTCTCCCTTATGTACTGGTCATTATCCGGATTAATAAATTAACTCTCATAATTTATCTCCTCTGTATTGATTCTAAAATAAACCGACGAAATGTTGGGACGAGCGTTTAGCCTTGTTTGCCACCATAATTAATTATTTTTTTCAGTTTTAAATAAAAAAAGGTTTGCTATATATAAATATATAAAGAATTTATTTTTTTATAAATATAAATTACATTAATAATAAATAATAAAATATTTAAAATAATAAAAAATTAATACATTATTATATAATTATCATACAATAATAATATAATGAAAAAAATACAATTGACTCGTCACGTAATAAATTATTATTTATTTATAATTATATCTTTAAATTTATAATTTAGTTGACAATTCAAAAATCATGAAAAAATTGAACATATATTAAATATTTAAACATCTACTCATGGTTTGATATTTAATGATGTGTTTAAAATACTAAACCTAAACAACATAATAAGAATAAATTATAAACAATCACATCATAATCCTTCTATTATATATATTTATCTGTGTGGCTGGGTTGTTCGCTCTAAGTTATCTATTATTTGATTTATTATTATTTTTCTATTATATATATATATATATATATATATAAAAGATGATAATAATTAAAATTTAATTTAATTTAATTAGAATAATAATAATAATATAATTAATAAGAAAATAAATTTATATGATTATATAAAATTTATTAGAATTTTTAAATTTTAAAATAATTTTTTATTATATTTTAATGAAAAAAATTGGTTAGATTTTGAGACCACGGGGAGCGCCTACTGTCCCTCCACCACTGTCATGCCCGCGCTTGTAAGCCTCCGATTCAGACCATGCCGGGGAGCACCTCCGACACTATTTTTGTTCAATTCCTCCGGCAACAATCATCACTATTTCGATCAGTTCCGTTTCAACCATTTGTTGTCGTTATAACACTCAAAAACGTCATTCCACAGCAATCGATATTATTTATTAGAAAATTAGCACAACATGAGGCGTTCCCATGACTGGATGCTTGTTCCGGCCGTTCCGACGAACCATGGATTGAACCGAATCGAAGAGAAACGAGGAGCAACCATCTGCTTTCTCTTGACCCTTCTCTTCTCATCAATATCACCGGAAAACATCCTCATGTGGAATCTCAATTCCATTTGTTTGGTGAACAAAACCAACTTACTACCGAAATGAATGTAATTCCCTCAAGAAGAGACTTTTGCACTTCTCTTCTTAGAATGTAATTCTCGTTCACTCGTATCGTTTGTTCAGAAAAAGGAAAAGGTTATGGCCATTGAACCAACTGTTTTTCTTAGGAAAGAGCCGCAAACATATACCTTTGCACAAGTGTTTTGGAATCGAAAGGGATCAAAGGGATCGATTTAGGTTAAGTTCTTAGAGGTAGCAACATGGAAAAAAGTATACACTTTCATCAATTAACGGAGCGCTTCTATTGTTCAACAGAGACACGATCAAACATATATGTGATATGTCTATTCATTATAAAATAAGCGATTAAAAGGAAGTAATTATCAAAATAGTTTCACTATTAAAAAGATTTTATTTTTTAAGTGCCTTAAATTATTATTTTTAAACATTAATTTGATTTTCTTCATATATAGAAATTATTTTCTGACCTTAATCCAAAATTAGTGGCTAAGTTGAAGTTATTTTTTTTTTTTATTTCAAAATTTTATTTTATAAAGGCTTACTAGGGTGAAGGAAATCTTGACATTTATGGTGTGTTAATGGGATAAAAGTTCCATTCAACATCTTTGAAATTTATCTCTTTTATAAGATTTTAAAATGTTCAAAAAATATTTTAATCCACCTAAAATCATCAACATCTTAAGATTTTAAAATATTCAACAAATTATACGATTTGCCGCTATCAAACTACCGATTCTAATAGCCCTTAATTTAGGAACAATGAATTAAAATAAATATATAAGAAGGATGAATTAAAATCCTGATACAAATACAAAATTAATATAATTATATCTTAAATCTATTTATAGATAAAATCGATTTTATCAAATATTTGTTGGATTTCATTAGAAGTCTTCGTTTTGGTCGAGAAGTTCCCAACATGCAACAGGAGAGGGCAAAATGGGAGTTGCGACGGCCATGCCATGCAAAGCCGGACTCAGCTCATTGAACGAGTTCACAGAGCGCTGCGCCACCGCGAATAGCTCCGGCGACACGGGCTCCAGTAGACAAGACGGAACCTGCGACAGGCCGCCGCCCGCCGTCGTCGCCCTCATCGCAGCGTCGATCCCCAGCTGGTCGAGCACCTCCGCCAATTGCCTGCCGATGGTCAGCGGATGAGAGGAAGCACTGGCTGTCTTCTCGAACGTCGCCAGACGAGCAGCATGCGACATTGGAGGCGACGACGACGCAGGCGGCAGCGCCGGTGAGGCGAGACCGGTGAGGCGTTGCACCAGCGACATGAACTCGCTGCGGTGGGCGTGGATGACCTTGGGCGAGACGGTGTAGATGATCACTGGCCGTCGAGGTGGCGCCGGCAGTTGCCTCTTGATGATCTTGTGGGAGTCGTTGCGGACGTCGAGCGGAGTTGGGCGGGGGCCTTTGATCTTCCGCCGCCGCGATGGCTGGCTCAGGGAGGGGTCGGAACCTTCCATATTTACGCTTCTTCCGGCTCCGGCGATGGGACGAGCAGGAATTGGAGGAGCAGACTAACTTGAGAGATTTGTGCTAATTTGATAATTAAGATTTCTTTAAAAAGAGAAAGACTGATGGAGTGCTTAATATTAATCACATATATAAAATTGTCTAAACAAATAATTTTTAAATAAAACAAAGTTAAATGAGTTGACAAAATGGATCATCAAAGATACGAATAAAGGAAGTCAACTGGACCAGGTCATGTCTATTGAATCAGTGTAACTGTATTTTAAACCCACAAGTAATAATTAAGAATTAAGAATTAAAAAAATAATAAAATAAATGTTGCAGGCCGTCCATGATCTACTAAACAGTCAATCTCTAAGAATTGGTCAAACTGAGCATTTTCACCACAATTTAGAGATTCTTCCAATCTTTAAAAATCCATTGGAAGAATTAATCTTTTCTATCCCTTGTCTTTTACTTGCGTCGCCTTTATAATCTTTGGGTTTCTCTTGGCATGATATTGTCATTTTTTTTTAATTCTTCATGCATTTCCACGTGGCAAGTAACCAAGAGTGTTGGAAGGCCTGTTTAAATTATGAATGGAAGCTAATCGAATTGAGATGGCCGGCATGAATAAATTATGAGCACAAAACTTGCACCCCAATGAATTAGATTATGATGATTTTTTTTTTAAAAAAATAATTGCAATAATAACTATTTTATTCAGATTTTATAAAAATTTATTCCAATATTCTAAGTTTTTTCTAGATGATTCGTCTCTTATCTATTATTTTCGCAATTTGTATAAATTAAATATTGAAAAAAAACTAGGATGGCTTGTTTATTGGGTTGAAGTAACTAGAATAGAAAATATTAGACAAGCCCAATTAGGTCTGTTGGGCTAAACTGTGTGCAGAAATTTTAGATCGTTAAAACAGTAAGCTGTAGGGCTGAAATTCCTCGTTTAATATATATATATATAAAGTTATATATAAATTTTGATAGTTTATACATCTTATTTTGTATAATAATATGTATTTGATTATCGATTATCATCATATATTTTGATTAATGATTGTAGATGATTATCTCAGCAGATATGATGGTATAGAATAAGATTTGTAAATTATTAAAATTTTATATATTTAAAATAAATAAATTGTTAGACATTAAAAAAATATAAAAAAATAGAGTAGATTTTTTTTTGATAAATCGTTCTTTTGGACCATAAGAACCAGTATTCATGACACCGCCACCACATTTAAAACATTTAAGGAAATCAATTGATTGGTTCTTCAGTGCCAACTGTTTTTATCCACTTAAATATTTTAATCATTTGAAACAGTGCAACCTTCGCCCTTTCATGCTTATCGCCTAACAAATAATTACAATCCAGCTATATAATTTACTATTAAAAAAAGTATATCCGGTAGATCCACGCGAGCCGCCGCAATTTTGTCGGCAAAAGTCAACGTGCTCGTGGTGGTCGGCACGGATGTCGTAACTAAACATTTAAAACGCAGGGAAGAGTGGCTTTGACCAGTCTCCCTTCATTTATATTTTGGCTCGTCTTTGAGGTGGCTCACGTGCCAGCACGGTCGCCAAGGCTTTGCTCACGTGAAAAATAAATTTCAGAATTCGAAATAACCTCCTCTATTATCAAAAATACTAAAAGGCATCCGAATTTTAAAAATATGTAAAACATTTCTGTATTTGGATAAAAAGTGAGCACTAATATTTCAAAATTTTAACATTTTACCTCCAAATCATTTTGTCTCCTTTCATTAACTTCAGAATTTTGTCGACAGCAAGTGGACCTGATTTTCAAAATTATTGGGAGAAAAGTGCAAAATTCTGAACTCTAGGGACTAAAAGAGGAAAGTAGTATGGAGGAAATCAAAGGCATCCAGTCCCACCACGGGGAGATCGCTGGAATTCGAATTCGTCTTTTCTTCTGCCTCCACTTTGTTTTTTCTACAGCACATTAATCTCCAGCTTGTTCTTCAGACTGTAGATTAATCTCTTTCGTATTTAATGATAAATTCGGAATTCTGATCTCGTTTTCAGCAATGGAGGAAGAAGCGCAAGTGCCATCGTATTTCCTCTGCCCGATCTCTCTCCAACTCATGAAGGATCCGGTGACCCTCGCCACCGGCATCACCTACGACCGCGACAGCATCCAGAGATGGTGGCACTTCGCCGGCGATCGCCACAACACCTGTCCCGTCTCGAACCAGACCTTGCCGGACTCGGCTCAACTCACTCCCAACCTCACCCTGCTCCGCCTCATTCAAGCTTGGCTCGCCGCCGCCAACTCCCGTGATACTGGCGAGACGCCTCTTCCGACGACCCTGATGTCCCCCGCCGACGCCGCCCACGTCGCCGAGCTTCTTGATGACGCCAGAGCGCATCCGCTCGCTGCCCTTCGCCGGCTGCGGAGCATCGTCGCCGGAAGCGAGCACGGAAAACGGTGCGTCGAGGAGGCCCCATGTGCCGTTGACTTTCTAGCCTCCGTCATCGTCGGCGAGGAAAATGGTGACGGTTTTGAGTCGTCAACGGCTTGCGACGAGGCGCTCGGCATTCTCCGCTCGATCCAGGTACGCGAACGAGGACTCGCTGATCTGGTCGCACGAAATCCGGGCATCGTCGAGTCGTTGACGGCGACAATGAAACGCCGACGAGAAGATCGCAGCCAATCGCGAGACGACGCGGTGCATCTGCTGAACCAAATACTCGCCGCGCTCCCGCGCCATCGACTGGCTTCCCTCGAGGAGGAGCTCTTCCGCGAGGTGGTCCGCGCGCTTCAGGACCGCGTCTCCACGAAGACGGCGCTGCACTTGCTTGTAGCGACTAGCCGGATCGGGCGGAACAGAGTAAAGGCGTCCCGCGCCGGCGCGGTCGGCGCGCTGGTGGAGATTCTGCTGGAGGAGCCGGAGCGGCGAGCGTGCGAACTGGCGCTGGTGGCGATGGACAGGGCGTGCCGGTGCGCGGAAGGCCGCGCGGAGCTACTAGCGCATGCCGCGGGCGTGGCCGCGGTGGCGAAGAGAATGCTGTGCGCGCGGGTGTCGGAGACGGCGAGCGAGAGGGCGGTGAGCGTGCTGTGGTCGGTGGCGCGGCACACGGCCACGCCAAGCGTGGTGCGGGAGATGATGCAGGTGGGGGCGGTGGGGAAGCTCTGCCTGGTGCTGCAGGCGGAGTACTCCGACGAGAAGTCGAAGAAGAAGGCGAGGGAGATCTTGAAGTGGCACGCGGCGGCGTGGAGAAGATCGCCTTGCCTCTCGCCTCACTTACAGATCTCTTATCCGAATTTGTAGCATGCAAATCTTAACAAGATTTTAACTTTTCTTTCCAATAAAACAAACAATCTATGTTTTCTTGCATTATGATCAAATTAAGTTGCTGTATTTTTTTTTTCCCTTGATCGCAATATTGTCAATAATAAAAATTTAAATTCAAATTGTATATATGATCCATTCATGAATAAACATACAGCACCCCTTCGCATGATCTATAACTATAGGAATGAATGAGATTTAGTAGCAATTAATGAGATTGAAAGATATCATGCTGCCTTGACTTGTAATCACCTATTCGATATGTACATTATCCTACACGATTGGTTGTAGAAGCATTTGCGTAGTCAAAAATTTTGTTGGAAAAGTATTCATAAAAGATGATTTAAAGGCAGGCCGAACACGTGAATGTCATGTGGGTTTCTCCTCCCAAAGTCAAACACAACACTCATAGCATTGGCTGGCTATGGCCTCCTATGGTCTTCTAGATGTTCGAGGAATTGTCTCAGACAGCGGTCGTTCGTCTCTTCGTCCCCAAAGACCTTCCTGTATTCATTCGCCTTCGCCCTCAACGCCTCCCCTTCTTCCTCCACCATCACCAGCCTCAAGGCCCTCGCGATCCCATCAGCCGTGAACGCTCCGTCCTCCTCCCTCCTCGGCACCTCCACGCCAACGCCTCTTCCCACGAGATCCCTCGCGTTCAGCCCTTGATCAAACATGAGCGGCAGCAGCGCCAGGGCGCGCCCGGAGGCGAGCCCCTCGACGATCGAATTCCACCCGGCGTGAGTCAAGAATCCGCCGACCGACCGGTGACGGAGGACACGAACCTGAGGCGCCCAGTCCATGCACACAAGCCCCCGCCCTTTGGTCCTCTCCATGAAGCCTTCTGGCAACGTAGCGTTCGACCCCGCCGGCGCTCTCGCCGCCCAAACGAACGGCAGCAAGGATTGCTCCAGGCCGAGAGCGATCTCCTGCAACTGCGATTTCCTCAGCTTAACTTCGCTTCCGAACGCGGCGTAAACGACCGACCCGGGGTTTAGCTCATCGAGCCATTGGCGGATTCTGTTCCATGTTCTGTTTTCGCTCTCTGCTTCCGGCGGCGAGGGAGGGAAAAATCCCAGCGGAATCACCGGCTGCTCGTGAAGCTTCCCGAGGAGGTCGCACCACTCCTCTTCGTACTCTTTGCAGCTCCTGATGGCAATTAGTTGGCAATCTTGCATGGACTTGCCGAACCGGTAAGATTCCGACACGCCGGAGTCGTCCGGCACGGCCCCCGGCTCGAACAGCTCCCGCGCCTCGTACGGCTTGTAGAAGATGGTGGACTCGAAGGGGACCCACGCCGGCGGCTCCGCGAACTGCTCGGGCGTCGTCCTGGCGCCCTCGCCGCCCATCAGCACCGACGGCGGTCCGAAGAAGCTGAGCACCGCGGCGTCGTAGAGGGAGACGAAGGCGCACGGCACGCCGAACTCCGCGGCTACCCGGGGCGCCCAGTAGGCTGCATAGTCGAAGAGGATCCAATCGGGCGGCGTCCGGCGGAGGAGCGCAGATAGCTCGTGCCGGAAGGTGTCGAAGGCCTGGCGCAGATAGGGTCTGAGGTCGTCGGAGGGTAGGTCGATGGAAGCTTCGACGCCGTGCGGAAGGTGTTCGATGGGAGGCACGAGGAGCTCGACGAAGCGGATGAGGGAGGATAATTGGGGAGGAAGGGCGGGGAGACGGCTGATGTTTTTAGGGGTGGCGAGGAAGGAGACGCGGTGGCCGTGCTGGGCGATGCGCTTGGCGAGCTCCAAGAAGGGGAGGAGGTGGCCGAGGGCGAGCCATGGGAGTACGACGATGTGCATGCCGCCGTCGAAGTCAAAGGGAAAGGAAGGAGGAATCTCTCATTTGCTAAGTGAAGGAAGAAATAAGACAAAGGTGCCAGCTCACGGCTGATGCCTTCTCAAGAATTTTTTCAGGAAGATTTAATAATACTCATGCTCAAAAATAATTTATATATTAATTTTAATTATAATATTCGCTTGGAATGCCAAAAGGGTGTTATAATGTGAATTTGATTCGTACAAGAACAAATTAAAACCATATTTGTTTGAATTACATGACCAAACAAAGCAGTCAGTCACTATGTAAAGCTTGATGAAAACAGAGAATAAACAAAAGAGCACGACTTACTTCGAGCTAAGCTCCACATTGGTTCTTGCTGCAAGTTTGATTCTCTTGAAGCTTGATGGTCCTTCCAGAGTCGACTCTATTTCTTCACATCATATCAGAGCCAGCATTTAGCAATATCGATGCCAGCACAAGAACAACACTCAATCAGAAATATCTGGGATCTCATGGGAAGTCCAACTAGGAGGGAATGTTCTCTGCAAAGCTTCTGTAAGTTCACCGCCAGTCCTCTCTATCTTGCGCAAACCCTTGGACCAGTGGATAGCAGTGTGTAAGTCAACAGTGAGATCATTTTCTACCATTTCTTTACAAACACGCAAAATTCCAGAACATATGTATTCTTCGGCCACAGTCGTCCTTGCTAAGAGAGAAGTTACGAGGCAATGGTATGCTGCCTTGTCAGGCTTCAAACCTTCCAATTTCATCTCTTCAAAGCATTTCAAAGCCTTTTCAGGAAGTGAAGCTCGAGCCCAGCCTCTGATCAGGGTGGTGTATGTTTTAACATTAGGCCTCACCCTGGCAGACTCCATCTCTTCAAGTACTTTTGATGCTCTCTGTACAGAGTAAAAATTAAGCCAACAACAACATATGGAAAAAAAAAACTAATCTATTTTGATTCTCTCCCTCTCATCTATTTTGCATCTTCATACTAAACCCATGACCAAATCATCCTCAAGTAACTCCTCATATTCAAAACATGGAATCAGTCATCAGGGTTGGCAAACAATGTTTTCAGGTTTTAGATCATTAGCTTTCCTTTGATATATTGATAGGCAAGTGACTAGTAACCAAGCAATTAATACCATACTATCTGTTTTCTTACTACAGTTTAAAACATTGGGTTGGCTCTCCCTAAATGATTTGCTCTTCATCATATTGCATTTCTCTCTGTTTCTTAAATAGGTTGTCGTGCTTGGTGTGTACTTAAGTACAAGCTGCAAAACTAAGCCAATATTTTCAGTTTGGTTTATTTTGGAAAAGAAAATACAATTTGGTGCATTCAAACCAAACTGATAAAGTGAGCTTATGTTTATTCTAAGTTAATATATAGAATTGTTATCCTATGCCTCATTTTCATTTTAATAAAAAGCAACAATAGTTAGCTAATTTTAATTATCTATGTGGTTACTCAAGATAAACACAAAATGAACCAATATCCTTCAATACCAATATAACTTAATTGAGGAAAGAAATGGCGTTGAGTAAAGAATAGTTGATTACCATCATATCACCAGCCTTGCAGCATGCATTTATTAAAGAAGTGTAGGTATGAATGTCTGGAGGAACTCCATCCTGCTTCATTTGATGCAACAAATCTGCAGCCTCCCAAACATCTCCTCTCCTAGCCCACCTGATGAATAAGACTAGTCAGGTCATTGAGGGGAAAAAAATTGAAATATGAACCGAGCCCAGATCACGAGGCAACATTCAACAATAAATTTCAGCTCACACACATACATAAAGATGAAGTATCTAGGAGTCTAGGGTTTCCATAATTATTTAGTAGAACAGATTTCTCACAGTTAAGCACATGAAAAACTGTAACAAATGCACACACACATACAATTATGTCTAGTAAGTTTTAACATTGTTCAAAGAAATAGAAAAAAAAAAGCAGAACCCTATGATATATACCTCTGAAATCCAAATAAAAAGCTTCATCTAAAAACATCATGAATTGTCTACACATCAATAGATTTTATTTTTTTTAAAAAGAAGTGATCAGACAAGGAAAACAAGTGTTAACAATAGGAAAAAGTTCAATTATTACCCATCTATTAATATATTGTAGACAAATGTGTTCCGAGGTATCTTTTGAGCACTCATTTCTCTTGTGACCGCTAGAGCACTCTGCATTCTTCCAGATTTGCAACAAGCTTTCAGAAGTGCTTCGTAGATGAAAGCATCAAGCTCTAAGCCTGCCTCTTTGATTTTGGTAAAATATTCGAAAGCTTTACCAATATCACCATCAGAAGCATATCCTTGCATGATTGTAGTGTAGGTATGCTTGCTCGGTGTTATACCAGTTAGAGACATCTTATTAATTACTTCAACAGCTTTCTCCATCTGGAAAAGAATATGGTTAATCACGCAAATATAAATGATTGGCATCAACCTTAAACCACAAAACATGACGACTACCTTGTGCTTTTGAACAAGGCCATGAATAAGAACATTGTAAATTTCTACTGTTGGGACACATCCACTTCGCCTCATCAAATCGAAAATTTCCATAGCTCTTCTCATGTCACCTACTGCAGCAAAGGCATCTATGATAGGCAAAAATGTGCGAGTGGAAGGCCGATGCTTCGCTTTCTGCATTTCATGAACAACCTGAATGGCTCGATCAGTGTTACCCATCTTACTGAATGCACATATAATGTTATTATAGAGAACAACATCAGGTTTCAAGCCTGATTGAAGCATTTGCTCAAAAATGCTGAAAGCATTAGCATAGTCCTTTAACTGGATAAAGCCATTGATCAACATTGAGTATGTCTTGTGGTTGTGCACAATGCCGCTCAACTCCATCGTTTTGCTAACCTCAAGGGCCTTGGAAACTTTACCAATCTGGAAATCAAGACATTAATCACATACACATTGTTTAAATTGATATTGCATGGGAAAAGGTTGCATAAACAACAAATTGAAATAAATTTCTTTACCTTAGCATACAGATTAATAAGGCACCCATAACTGATGATTGAAGGTTTAAATCCACATTCCTGCATAAAAACAACAAAAATCTGAGTCTTGCATAGTCGCAGTGTGCCTGTTGGGCCATAATGAAAAATTATTAGACAATGGCACCAACAGTCACTTTTGTTGTCAACTTAAGCAAGTAGGAAGCAAAAAGTCAATGTATCAAAAATGACTATAGTACAATAGAAGTTTGGAATTAATATAAAAGATTCCAATCAAGGCTGTCTTCAGAATAAAAAAAGAGAGAAATCATACTAAGATAATATGGACAAGTTGGAAGACAACCAAAAATTCTATCATTAAACTAGTTGAATCAAGTTAAAGGTGATTGTAAGTCAATCATGTTTATTCTTGGAGTTCGAAATGACCTTTATTGAGGGGAGATGAAGTCCAGAAAAAGTTTTACTTAACTAGAAAATATATATTGCCCATAGATCATAATAAAAATAAATAAATATATAAAAATATATATATTTGCTTCTTAAAAAAATGGATTACAATGACATTTTGACATAATTCTTTCCCAAATTAGGACATGACTCAGATTCTAAAAAAAAAAAAGAGGATTTTTCAAAAATTAAGAATTAAGGTTTCAAAACAAATCAATCTAATAGGTAACTTAAAAAAGAAAAGAAAATTTAATATTTAAGCTTTTATATTCTTTAAAAAATTAAAATTGTTTTGTTTCACTTTAAAAATCTAAGATCCAAGTTGAAACATTTCAAATAAAAACCATCCAACCAAGTTTAACTGGAAAAAAAAATCAATTAAAAAAATTATTCCGATTATCAAATAGTTGAATAAATTACCACAACTCAACAGAAATCACTTTCATGTTATGCAAATTCAATGTAAGCTAGAACATCATCCTTGAGAAAAAATTCAACTCAAATGACTATGAAATCAAATCTTAACTCCATCAAGTTAATTTTTCTCGATTCATGTTGGCTCTAAGGTCTCTTGTATCCTTTTTCTAACACAAAGAAATCATTTTTTCAACCAAATAAATCTACAGTTAAAATATGTACATCAGTCACTGCAAATGAAAATTTTAAAAATCATGAAATCTAGAAATAACATGGCTTCTAAATCCCCTGGTCCAAATGCACCCTAAAGGTTGATATATGTTAGTATGTTTATCAGAAACCATATACAAGTAGATGTAGTGATATGACAATGATCACTTTTGATCATTACCTCTGGTTCCAAATGCTAGTGACACTGTTTCCAGCCTCCTTTTCATAGTTACTAACCATATGCAAGTGAAGAAATAAAGGGAAACTAGAGACAATCAGGTTTCAATAGCATCCTATAGGTTTTATACCGTCGCAAGCTAGTTATTGTCAAATGGAACACACAGCTAGAGTATGGAGATGCCAGAGGAGCAACACATGGTAACTGTAGCAAGAAATGCATGATGATACAACATATGTGAATTGACTCCAAATCTTCAGACCAAAATCTAGAAAAACAAAAAAAAAATCCATGAATTAGAATACAAATATACAGGATGTTTCGTTACCTTAAGCCTATCAAACACAATTAAACATTTCTTCTCATCTCGAATATTGGTATAACCATCCATCATTGTGTGATATATGTTAATAGAAACATCTATTCCTTGTTCTTCCATTTCTTGAACCAAAACTTCAGCTTGAGACATATTGTCACTTTGACTGCACAAGGAAGTGGTTTGAGAAAATTACAAGTATCTCTATCTGATAAAGAACAAAAAAACAAATATTGATGTAATCTAAGATTTTCCATTATCTGGAATGAAGACGAGAATTCTGCATGTTTTATTCATAAAGATATATTGTTTACAGGAAGTATATTCTGAAATGCCTACTATAAAGCTCCTAGGTAGAGTATAAAGATGTGTATAGATCAGTGCCATCATGAAAAGCAGCTTGATTATAAGATATACCACAATAAAATTCAGTGCATAACTTTGAGAAAGCACATAACATGCATCATGTAGTGAAATATAAGAAATCAAGTGATATTTTGAAATGGCAATCATTCCAAATAACAAACAGCAGTATCACAAAATCCATATAAATCCATAAAAAAACACTAACCAATGTGCGTAAATGATGTTGCTGTATATTACGCCATTCAAGGAAGAGATTTTTTGCTTTGCCTCTTTGAAGTAGTTATCTGCAGATCTTACAAAGTAGCAAAGAGGTCATTAGGGAAGATTTATTAGATCAAAAGTAACAAAGATGCATTAGACAGCATGTAGGCGGATCTACATCTCTTTAGGTTTTGACTGAGAAGTAAAATAATTTTGTATCAGCCAAATGAAATCACAATCAACATTTACAATGATTTTGAAACTCGTCTAGTAGCCTGATAAAATCATGCATATCCCAGCTGATTAAACAAACATTACTTAAATAATAACGGAGATGGTTGAGATGACAACATGGATTGCAAACTCAGGAATGTCATAGTCTCATATCAGTTTGGTTATGAATTCAAGCAGCTAACAATGATTATATTCCTTAGCTTCTAGGCTTTCCACATCAAACATATAACAAAAAAATGGTGGATTATAAAAGTTATTGACAAATACATGAACTATCGAAAGTAATACTCACTCGGCATCAAGGACTTTGGCAAACCCAGCAATAAGGATACTGTATGTTGCCATAGTCAACTCAACACCCTCAGTCTTCATTTCATCAACGCAAGACAAAGCCCCATGCATATCTCTCGCAACTGCATAAGCGTGAACAAGGCTGCATGAAATGAATTTACTTAAACGCAAGAAATGAATGCTTAAATCAACTCGATCATTCATAATGCCAAAAGTAAAGTGTTCACAACAAACTATAGAACATGAGGAAAATACTAGAGAAGTTTCAGGTAATTATTCATTTATTTAGGCAACAGTTTTGAATTAGAAATCACTTGAAATTGTTCTCCTTATTTTCCAATTCAGCATAGTGATATATAGATATTTTCCAAATTGTTCTCCTTTATATTTTTCACACTTTTATCTGGTCTATGGAAATAATACACAAGTAAATTTTTTCAATGAAACATTTACTACAAAAGTCAATTGACACAACATAAATATGATAATTGTATAATATGTTACCTTGTAAATATGCGTTCATCTGGTTCAATTCCTCTTGCTCTCATGCTCTCAAAAGTTGCTCGTGCATGATGTTTATCACCCCTTCTGGCATAATACTTGACCATCAAGCGATAATCTCCTAAAGAAGGCTGAATCATATAGGTTAATAACTCTCAAGTTTTGAGAACGTTATTTAGATAAGCAAAGTTATTTTAAATACTTATTTGGTAATAATGATCCTAGTGGATGAAGATCCCTGGAATCTAAGGACAAAGAATTAATTCAGGCTTACCCATCAATAGCAAAGAGAGCCAGTAATGTTTTAAGAGCCAAATACATGTCTAAACTCAAAACTCCTAATAATCTTCAACCTCAATGCAAAGAAAATCAATCTACCCTAAGATGATTGTTTTATATAAACTATGTCATCCACTAGAAGCATTTTCTATGCTGCGGAGGGGATTTTTAGAATAACAAGGATAAAAAGGTCAAAAATAGTGGTACAGGCGAAGAAAGATTTATACCTTCGGTATTTTATCAAACGCCGACACTACTGCTTGCCAATCCTCTGGCTTAGTGTCCAAAACCTTCACAAATCTATTGCTAGCATTCCCCCTCTCCACATGCCACTTCGACTTGTACTCCCTACGATCGGACCCCGCCACCCAGTTCATTTTCTCCTCCTTCCTCGCCCTCTGCTGACTCCCGTCGTCCAACCTTACAGTCAAAACCCTCCCATGGAACTCCACTCCGTCAAACTCCACCGCCCCGACAGCCGAATCCTCAGCTGTAGGGCCACCGTATAACAGAAAACAATACCCCATATTGCGCTCCGGATCATCATGAGCCCTGATCAATTCAACTTTCTCCAGGGGTCCGAATTGGCGGAAGAACTCGACGATCTCGTTCTTCTTGACCCATCTCGGCAGATTCCCCACAAAAATCTTTCCTTTAACACGATATTTGGCAACGTCGGCCATGGAATCGGGATTAACAGCAGGCGAGGGGAGATCTTCGACATTGGAATCCGATGGCAGGGTTTCCACCGGAGGGGCCGGTGTCAGCGGCGGCGGAGGCGGTGGAGGAGGTGGAGGAGAGAGCTTACTGGAAAGCCAGAGCTTCGGTGCCAAGGGGTTGGTGGTGGAGGGTTTAAGAGCGGTCGAAGCGGTCATGTTAGGCTCAACAGGGGATGTTTTCCGGACTGAGGGGTTCAAGGGGCGGCGAATGGTGGCGGGGGATAACGGCGCGGCAGCGGCTGCAGCTTCCGGCGGTGGCTTATGGGAAGCGCGAGGGGGGAGGAGGATGGAGGGTTTGACAACGAGGCTCGTGGGAGAGAAGGAAGCGGGGACGAAAAGCAAATCCATCAGCGATTTGATTGGTGAAGGAAGTAGAATTTCATGGCTCGGCGAGTTGGAGAGGAAGAGGAAGAGGAAGAGGAAGACCGCCGAGCGAGCGAGGCCGCAAAAGATAACTGGAAAGATAAAGCGGGAGATTTTCATTTCACCCTAATGTTTATTTATTTTTGTAAGAAAGGCCTCCTAAAATATTTTCATTAAAATATATTTTTAATCCCGTCACAATTAAAATATATTCGCCTTTTGCCATAATTAAAATATATTTTTAAATAAGATATATCATTTTAATCTCTTACTTTTAGTATTAGTATTGTTCAAACTTTTTTTTTTTACTTAAATTTAGTTAGAGCTTGAAGTTGTACGTATTGAGGAATACAAATAAACCTTAAAATTTACTTGTAAACATTTAGTTTAATTACAACTTCCTACTAGAGACTTATATGAGTTTTTTAATGAATTGATCCCTTTAACAACTTAATTATCTCTTCGACAAATTATTTAAAACTTAATTTTTAGTATTATTCTTTGTTCTCATAATAGAGAGAATACAACTAGTAGATGATTGACCAATATGTAATTGATGTCTTTATCTTTGAAGTTTACAAATAACTAATCTTCGCGAATGTGAAAATTTTGACAAACTCTTATTTGTATTACAAAGTCTTATTTGAAATATATTTATCTCTTGGTACGACTATTAATATGCGCACATAGTCAAACTTGTTTGGAGAGAGAAAACAACTAGTAAATGGTTGAGCAATATGCAATTGATTCTAACTAATCGTCACGAATGTAAAGTTTTTGATAAATTCTTGTTTGTATTACAAAGTCTTATTTGAAATATATTTGTCTCTTGGTACGACTATTAGTATGTGTGCATCATCAAACTTGTTACATGAGCATGGCTTGAGTTAACAACCTTGATACATAGGGTTGTAAGGGATTATTTTTGATCACAGAACATGAACACATAGCCATGGTTAGATCCTCCAATGATTAATCAAGGGATCTAAAGTTCGAATTTCAATTACGATGTATTACAGAAAATTTTATCTCTAATGAAAAACGAGCCTTAGAATACTGGTCATTTGGATGAGCCTTCATTAGCGCTTTTCGATTTACCCTGGTGGTCGGTGGGAAATTTCCGTGGGGCCGGCTTTTGGATGGACCTCCATTAGCGCTTTCCGATTTATCCTGGTGGCCGGTGGAAAACTTCCGTAGGGCCGCTAGGCCGGTCACCCCAGGTCCGACGTTACCCGATCTGATTAATCATTTTTTCAAGGAAATGCCATTAGTCTCCTTGGAATGAGCTGATGACTAGTGTATGAGTGCACTAATCACTTTACGAACTAGTATATGAATGCACTGGCCACTGAAAACAAACATTTCACTGTTTTTACCATCGAAGAAATGCCATTACCTTCCGCTTACTCTATCTTCTTAGAGACCCTCTCTCTACTATCGTTGCTATTCCAGGTCAAATCCATTATCAATTATTTGTCAAGGATATATGCCATTACTTAGTCATAATTTTAAGTTTTCTTTTTTGAATAGTTCATTTTCTCGTTGCTATTCCATTGGTCAAATCCATTATCAATTACTTGCTAAGGTACGAATCTCGATGCATTGTAGAAAATTTTCTCTCTAATAAAAAATGGGTCTTAGAATATTGGTCATTTAGATGGACCTCCATTAACGCTTCCTAATTTATCCTGGTAGCCAGTGGGAAACTTCCGTGGGGCCGCCTTTGGATGGACCTCCATTAGTGCTTCCTGATTTACCCTGGTGGCCGGTGGGAAACTTCCGTGGGGCCGGCCTTTGGATGGGCCTCCATTAGCGCTTCTCGATTTATCCTGGTGCCCGGTGGGAAACTTCCGTGGGACCGCTAGGCCGGTCACCCCAGGTCCGACGTTACCTGATCTGGTTAATTATTTTTTCAAGAGGATGCCATTAGTCTCTATGGGATGAGCTGATGGCTAGTATATGAGTGTACTAGTCACTGTTCGGGCTAGTTAGATTAGTCTCCATGATTTACTTTTTTCGTGTTGATCCTGAAACGAACTGACAGAAACGCTTAAGACGAACTTTCGTATTCTTACCATCAAAGAAATGCCATTACCTTCCGCTTACTCTATCTTCTTAGGTCTCCCTAGAACTTTCGTATTCTTACCATCAAAGAAATGCCATTACCTTCCGCTTACTCTATCTTCTTAGGTCTCCCTCTCTCTACTATCGTTGTTATTCCATTGGTCAAATCCATTATCAATCATTTGTCAAGGATATATGCCATTACTTAGTCATAGTTTTAAGTTTTCTTTTTTGAATAGTTCATTTTCTCGTTGCTATTCCATTGGTCAAATCCATTATCAACTATTTGTCAAGGATATATGCCATTACTTAGTCATAGTTTTAAGTTTTCTTCTTTGAATAGTTCATTTTCATAAATTATTCATTTGAAAAATGTCATGTGCATAACATTCATATATATATATATAATAATAATCGAAATGTCACAAGATCAACTTTCTCTACGTGATTACGTGTATTAATGAAACTATACTTTTCAACTTTCTTTGTTTGAATCCAGCAGTGCAAATTGCAATGGAGCTTTAATTTCTTGCTTGACTTATATATTTCGGAAGCATTGACTTTCTTTCGTTCAAAATATTTAGATGACTTTTGGAGCCGAAACAGCACATGCATGAACTGAGCCTTCAAAACTGCTTGTTTGACATTGATATAACTAACCATGACCACAATTTCCACAATGCATGATCATAAAATGGATTCCTTCGTATACAAGGCGTTCTTATCCTAATCGCACTATAATAATTAAACAACTAATTAATTGACCTTGTCACATACGACTCTGCAAAGACATTTGCTTCATATTTTGCCCTTAATCAGTCGTTAAGGACTGCAACTGAGTGCTGTAAATACGGAAGAAGAGGCAACGAAACATTAGTACCACGATTTAGTTAGAGATTCGATCCATATATATATAGGAAGTCCCTCTGCTAGCTAGCTTCATATCGATCTTCCATGGAGATCAAAAGGTCTTTCTTTGATTTGTTTTTGTTGCTTAATTTGTTAGATGCATGTGGATTATCTATGTGTTTGCCTTAGTTGATTGGTTAATTTATTCCTCAGGCTCGAAGGAAAGGTCGCTGTCATCACCGGCGGCGCTAGTGGCATCGGCGAGGCCACCGTCAAGCTGTTCGTCAGCCATGGCGCTCGTGTCATCGTCGCCGACGTCCAAGACGAGAAGGGGGAGGCGCTCTGCGCCAGCCTGGGCCCCGAGGGCATCGCTTTCTACGTCCACTGCGACGTCCGGCTCGACGCCGACGTGAAGCGCGCCGTCGACACCGCCATCTCGCTCCACGGCAAGCTCGACGTCATGTTCAACAACGCCGGCATCAGCGACCCCGCCAGCAACAGCTTCCTGGGCGAGGGCGACATGGCCGCGGCGTTCGAGCGGGTGATGGGCGTCAACCTGCTGGGCGCGCTGCTGGGCACGAAGCACGCGGCGCGGGCCATGATTGCCACACCCGGAGGCGGCGGAAGCATCATAACGACGACGAGCGTGGCGTCGACGATGGGAGGGCTGGCGCCGCCGGTGTACACGTGCTCGAAGCACGCTCTGGTGGGGCTGACCCGGAGCGCTGCGGCGGAGCTGGGGAAGCACGGGGTGCGAGTCAACTCCGTGTCGCCGGCACTGGTGGCTACGCCGCAGGCGGTGTCGCACACGCAGGCGAGCCTGGAGGAGCTGGAGGCGATGGGGGAGGCGATCTCCACCCTCAAGGGCGTCAAGCTGAAGGCGGAGGACATCGCGGAGGCGGCGCTCTTCTTAGCCAGCGACGAGAGCAGATTCGTCAGCGGCCACAATCTCATGGTCGACGGCGCCTGCACCGCTACCAAAATATTCTAATTAAATCCAATCAGATGCTATATTACTCATGCATGTTTGAATAATATAATAATTTCTGCACTGTCATAACTGCACTCTCATAGCAGTTATCATTTAAAATAGTAATTTCTGTTACATTGCCATGGTTGATTTAGTTTTTTTGGTTAAAATAGTCATGTGTGTGACTTTCAAACCCAGGTCAACTTTGAATAGACAGTCAATTATTAGTTTCCACGATTTGCTTCGGTCGATCGATCGACTTGAGAAAAAACTAATGAATACAGTCTGAAGTCAAGGTTTGGAAAGTCAAAAGTCTGGGAAAAATTCAAATTTTGATGCCGATGATCAACAAGAAAAGCAAGCGAAATTAACATAGCTCCACAAACAAGAATCATTGCCAAAGAACGTTCCCTTCTGAAAAGCCCTTTAAAGAAAAAAAAAGAAGCAGATTCCTCATCCTTTTGCCTAGCATTAAAGAAGCAGCATTACTTGAATCTTCCTGGACAATCTCTTACTAAAGATCTTGAAGAACTAGTAAAAAAAAGAAAGACTCATTGAACTAGTAAAAAGGCTGAATGAGATCATTGTCAGATATCCTCTTATCTTCCAGTTATTTCAAACAGGAACATGTGACAGCCCACTCGATGATTTGCAAGGACCACAAAAAACAGAAATAAAGGCTGGCTTTGATGGCTTGTGCAACCATCTTTCCTTGGTCTTATCTCTCCAAAATTCAAATGGCCTAATCTTTATCTAATTTTCTAACTTCATCCTTGTGTTTTAAGTCAAAGATATCAAAAGTTAGAATCGAATGGATTGAGCCAAAGCCTTGCCTTCAATTTGAAGTCTGTAATTTCACAAAAGTAGAACATGACCAGAGAATTAAGACCATTTCTGCAGTAAAACTCTGCAAAATTTCCGGTTTTGTAGGGAAAATCAAGATGATATTAACCGGAAGGAATAACAGTGCGCCGTGAGCTTTTCACTGGCTCTTGGAGATTTTGATCGATAGAGTGAAGGGGGGCGTCGCGGCCGTCGCGGCCGTCGCGGGCGCCTCCTCCGGCAACCAGCACGGCTGCTCGGTCTCCGGCGAGCTTCTCGCCCGGAAAAGGAACGTGGCGCTGCCGCCGCCGGACGACTCGCGGAACCACCAGTCGTGGACGTCCCAGAGCACGTCGACGACCGCCGACTCGTCGTCGACGGTGATCGCTTGATTCCCCCGGAAGTTCCACCCCACGTTCGGCACGTGGATCGCCCTCCTCCGGTCGACGGAGACGCACAGCTCGCCGTTCTTGGCGTCGCGCACATCTCCCTTGCAAATCACCGACACGTCGTGCTCCCGGCCGCCGTCGCGGAACCGGGCCTTGGTCGAGTAGTGCACCGCCGCAGAGGCCGGGACCACCACTTTCTCGTACCGGCCGTACATCGAGAAGGGGGCCGTCGGAAACTTGTCGACGTAGTCTTTCCCCTTGTCGCCCAACAGGAGGACGAGCTCGCCGTCCGCCGCCAAGATGAGGTAGAAGTCCTTAGTGGGCTCCGACGAGGAACCTGGCCCGTGCTTGGCGGCGGAGATATCCCAGTGGAGAAGAAACATGGAGTCCCCGCAGAAGAAGGAGCGACTCCCCTTCTTCCGCAGACTCTGGAAGTTGCACCGGGCGTGCTGGAAGGGGGCGGCGGTGGAGGAGGGCTCGTCGTCGACGAACACGACGACGGAGGTGTCGTCGCCGTTGTTCTTCTTCCATCTCACCATGATGAGCACCTCCTTCTTCTTGATGGACAGACTAGTCACGTAGAAGCAAGTGACAGTATTCTGAACCGCCTGCCCTCTGCCACCGCCGCCGACGATGGCGCCGTCGTGGGAGCCGAAGCAACCGGCGGTCAAGTCTATCATCGTGAAGCTAGAAAACAGGGTTGGAAGATTTAGCTCAAGCTATCGATCTACTGAAACATTGCGCGATTCTGTGGACGGAAAACTTGAAAAGGGCAAAAAAAAAAAAAAAGTGGTGTGAAAAGTTGGAAAAGATGATGATTAAAGTGGTTCACCTTTGGGATCGCTATGGACATAAATAAGGATTTGGAAAGGAAATGGCAGTTTTTCTTGAAAATTCATCAAAACCAAAAAACTTGTTCTTTAATTTGATTCAATTGCAAGTTCAACTGCCAAGAAAAGAACGTGTTAATTGAAATTGGTGTTGGTGGAATGAGGGTCGCTCTCGAACAGTTTAATATTTATGATTACGGGTGTTTTTAGTTTGAGTCAACGTCTTTTTTTTATTATTATTCTCAGTTTGAATCGTGTCAGTTTAGTTCTGTAATTCGATAATTACTTGAAATGCCTTTATACAATGAATAATAAAATAAAAATATATGAAATAATCTAATAAAAATATTTAAAAATAATAAAAATCGAATCCGACAAAATAAACTCTCATTTGTATTTCCATATTTAATAAAAAAAATAAAAATCACTGGCTGCATCATCTTATCAGAATCAAATTCGTTCACTGTTGTAACTTGAACTATTAATCCAACGATGATTCGGATAAGACGACACGCGGCCGTTGACAGCTCTGGCGAAACGCGTAAAAGAATTATCTAATTGCCATTTTTCGAATTTAAAATCACTTTTTTTTCCCCCAAATATTTTTTAGGTTATTTTTATTTAAAACCCGGTACGTTTTACTCGAAGTCAGTCTTATAAGAGAGTTAGAGCAGAGCAGAGCAGAGTCGGTCTCCGCCGCGGAACGACGGAGTCCCTTTAGCAGGCGCTGTGAGGAGGGATTGTCATCATTCTGGGTCGCCTTCAACCTCACGCCTCGAGGATCCAAGGTTTGATTTATTCGTATTCCTTTTTTCTTGATTCCAACCGCTCTTCGAAGTTGTTTCTTTTAATCTGCTTTTTGTTTGGCATCGTCGTCGAATGCTATGCGGTTCTCCTGCCTCGTCTCATGGTACATTTCTTGGAACGGATTGGCGTCCCTTTTGTTTTCCAAACTAGCTTGTAGAGTCCTTTGCGGTGCTTAAAGGAATGGTGTGCCATCTGAGGATTGTGTTGGATTTGTTTTTATGCTGGTTTATTACATTTATATGGAGTGGCACTCGATTCGTTATTCTGTTACCTACGCCATTCTTTTGAAAAAGTTGTCAAAACTAATCGGATGGAAGTTATTCTTTGAATTGGATTGAGTGCTTTACTATATATATTGATGCATTGTCGACTAGTATTCTCAAAGGGCCGGTTGTATCATAACAGATGGAGATCAGTAGCTCCCGACCTTCACAATTTATCACGAGCATTGGAAATGGTGGTGTTTCTCATGGTAATGGGTTACCTCTCATCGAGAGTATTGAGACGGGTCAGGTCATTGTCCCTGAGGTATAACTTTACTTTGAGAGATTATCTCAATCATTTTGTTCAAATAGCTATTCATCATTTGAGTATTTTAGTTTCAGAATTTTTCAGTTCAAAACACCAAACCGGTCCTAAATCCTGGTAAAAGTAGTACTGTGTTACACTATACTTGACAACCAAATTATATTTAAAAAGTGTTTACCCCCTGACCATCCATCTTATCCATATTTAAATAAGATAATACTAGTAATATAACCTTTCATAGAATTCAACAAAGAGATAGATCCATGTACACTAATATTGGTTGTTGATGTCGCTGTTTAGTTTTGGGGAGTTTTAGTTGATATCAGTAAGGTTGGGTAATAATAACTTTTAATGAATAAGTTCTTTGCATATTGCAATATCACCTTTCATCAAGTCACCACTATTAAGAATGCAATGGATTAGAGATAGATCTGGTTGGTTCTATCCAATCGATATATTAAAAAAAGAAAAAGAGATTATATGTGGTGCAAGTACAATATGGTTTGGACTTCAATCAGATTATACTCCATATACATGCATAATATTATTATGTTAACTTCACAATTATAATTGGAGTTTTTTTTTTTAAATCAGACAACAGTATGTTTGGATTATGTAATCAATTCATTGACCATATCTGACTTAAAACTGATGAAATTTCAGATCTAATGCAGACATTTGAGCATATAATATTGACTTTGATTTTCTTCTTCATTTTTTTAAACTGTGACATGACTATTGGATATGTTGTACCAAATTGAAGTGATTATGTTTTATCAACAAGATGCATCTTTCAAGTAGAAAGGTCATGGTTCTAGCATATTACCCTTGATAGAAACCTCACAAAATAGTGATCTGCTAATAAAAGTTAAGTTTTCTTCTTTTTGATCAAACCATGTGTATGTATGAGTGGTGTAATTTTTGCACAGTTTGTTTTCTAGAGAAAAAGTTGGAAATCTTTGTTTGCATATATGGGCCCAGGATTCCTTGTTTCTATTGCATATATTGATCCTGGAAACTGTAAGTTATTTTGGTTTTGTTTTTTATTATTTCACATATGTTATTCCATCATATCCCAGGCTGAAATTTCTGCAGCTAACCATTGTTTCATGTTTTGTGGTATACAGTTGAGACAGATTTACAGTCAGGTGCACAGTTCAAGTATGAGGTACAAAATTTTCCTCAGCTGATATAGTTTATTTCTATTTTTGTTGCATTCAAGGTCCTATTTTTCAATGACTAATAACTTTGTTGATTCAACTGAGGCCATTTTCATCTGAAAATTATTGTGTTAAAATAGTAAGTATTTGTTTCTATTGTCCAGTTACTTTGGATCATACTTTTGGCTTCCTGTTCTGCTTTGGTTATTCAGTCACTTGCAGCCAAGCTAGGAGTTGTGACAGGTCTGTTATCTTAGAGAGTCCCAAATTTCCTTGTTGTGCATGCTTCAATATCTCTCAAATTTCAAAAGAAATCTCCACTCACAGGGAAGCATTTAGCTGAGCATTGTAGAGCTGAATACACAAGGGTTCCTAACTTTATCCTGTGGATTCTAGCTGAACTTGCAGTTGTTGCATGTGATATTCCTGAAGGTATTAACACTTCTAGCCTAATTCTCTTTTTTTTACTTCACATGCCACAAAACAAATATTTTCATAGATGACCTTGATAAAAAAAATTCAAATTTCATGTGGCTAATCTAGCAAATTTTTAAAGAACTAACCTTTCAAATGTATAGCCTAAATTTTAGTTTGTTGAAATTTACTATTCTCAAAGGTTCATTTTTGTATGCAGAATAGAAGGGAATTTGTGTATTTGCTTTATTACAAAGCAATATTCAGTATTTTGTACAATGGTTGAGACTCCCACATATTGAAGTGCTTTTCTGTTGCATTGTCACTCATATTTATAATTCAACCATTATATTTCTTGACAATTTCCTCAGTTTTATTAGTGGTGCTACTGCTAAGTGTTCCATGGTGCCAAAGGCCTATAATATTGTCTAGGGAACTAGGCATGATACTTATTCCTAAAGTGATTATAAGTGACTAGGGAACTAAGCATGATACTTATTCCCAAAATGATTATAAGTACTTTGAGCTGAATATAATCAGTAAAACAAAATAATTGTCATTTAACATGAGTAATAATGACAACAATGCCATAATGGGTCATGTAAATTGGGTGCACATTCATAGACCTGATTTGGATGAAGTTTGTAGATCGGCCAATCAAGCCAAAACTTTGATTGTTGTAAATTTCTATGATTTATTAAATCGGCACTATTTCATATGTGATGTGATTCTAAATATTAGAACATATGAAATGAGAGTAGCCTAATTGATCTGCTATGCAGACTTATGGATGATGATACAGGCTTTGAGTTAGGCAAAACGCTTCCCCACTAGCCCAGTGCCAAATCTGAGTCGCTTGCCTAAGTCACACCTTTGATAAGCCAACTTCATTTGAAGGCCACACTAATGCCTGTATGCTCTTGCTTTCCTTGTTCTTTGCAGTTATTGGAACAGCTTTTGCTTTGAATATACTCTTCAAGATACCTGTATGGTGCGGTGTTCTTATAACGGGACTGAGTACTTTGCTGCTGCTATATTTACAACAGTATGGGGAAAGATGACTTTCACAGTCGCACTAGTATTTTTTGACAGTGGTTTTATTCACAAGCCTAATTTTATGATCAGTGGGATTTCTACTATTCCTCGGCTACAATGGATGATCCTCTCTTTATTTACATGGGCAAATTTCTTAAATATTATATTCAGAAGGTTTTCAAAAAAAACCCTCAATTTTTATATCAAAAACCTCAAATTGATGGTTTATAGTTAATTAGTGTAGTCATTTAGATTTGACAAAAGATTATATATCAGAATTTGTCTGGTAGCCACCAAGTTTATTTTCAGTAAGAAGCAGTCACCAATGAAGCGGAACTGAAATTTGGTTCATCATTGCAGAATAAAATTAGCAGGATACCTACATTACAAATGAACATGACTTTCCCTTGAACTTGGCCCTTCACACTTTTATGCAATGTATCTCTAAAACATCTTGCAGGTGAGGAAACTAGAATTACTTATAGCCTTTCTGGTATTCACAATGGCTGGTTGTTTCTTTGCTGAACTTACTTATGCAAAGCCAAAGTCTTCAGAAATTGTTAAGGGACTTTTTGTCCCACAGCTTAAAGGAAATGGTGCCACAGGTCTTGCTATCTCACTACATGGTGCAATGGTGATGCCGTAAGTTTCTCTTTCTCTAAACAACAGGGTTTATCTTATATTATATGCCAGATACAGCTTTGAGGTCATCATATGTGATATGCAGGCACAACCTTTTCCTACATTCAGCATTGGTACTCCAGGAAAATACCACGCTCAGTTCGTGGGGTCAAGGTGAGTACTATCTTTGTCTCCTATCCATTGTTCTTCTATTTCCTACATCCATTTTTTAGTTTCATATGCTGTACAAGTTGTAGAAGATAAATTCATTTGCAAGTTAGAATCTGGAAACATATATGTAGGAATTGCCATTATAGCTATCTTATATAATTTATCAGAATTCTCAACTATCATCAATCACTTATCATGTCTTCCTTCTACAGGAGGCATGCAGGTATTACAATATCGAAAGTGCATTTGCTCTTACAGTGACCTTTCTTATTAATGTATCTGTCATTTCTGTAAGCGGCTCTATTTGTAGCTCTAAAGATCTAAATCCTGAAGATCAGCAAAATTGCAATGACCTTGACCTCAATAAAGCATCATTTCTCTTGAAGGTATACATGACTAACACTGTTTTGGAATGTATACTGGGCACCAGTTCTTTGTTATCACGAGCATGAAAATGCAATTCTATAATTTTGATATAACAAGAATAGAGTAAGAGCACCTTTAAACTCAAAATTGGACATTATTAATTTTCCAATATTCTTGCCAAGAGTGTGGTTCAATGTACTGCAATGTGAGTTACGTATAAACTGATAACTTATTCACTTGAATTGGAATATCTCAAGCTTGAATTATCACTTATTGTTGCCCGCCTCATGTGAGGTGATTCTTCATTCATGTTAACTGTGATTGTGTAAGATAAGCTGACTACACATTTATTTTTTCTCATCAAGAATGTTCTTGGAAACTGGAGTTCCAAGCTATTTGCAGTAGCTTTACTGGCATCTGGTCAGAGTTCTACTATAACAGGAACATATGCTGGACAATATGTCATGCAGGTGATCACTCTCTTATCATTCAACTTATTGGCATTTTTAAAATTTTACTTAAAGCAATGCATGATTATATCGTGATGATATAAAAACCTTTTTTATCTTATGAAATAGATGACTTGTAAGCACAATGGCAAACCATTTTTCTGTCTCATGGATTACTTATGGTTAATTAATTTTACAAGTTTAAGCTTTTGCCAAGTATGGCTGACCTAATGCTAATTTCAAGATAAATAGCTCATAAAGAGAAGACAGCTGCAGTGGGAGAAATATGAAAGATATAGAAAGATAAAGAAACAAATAAGAAGTATGCATTGCAAGTTGCTATTCCAAAAGAAGAGAGAAATTTTGTTGAGTCAAATAAAAAGTGAAGATGGCAGCTTGTTTTTGATACTGGTATTAAAGTAGTCACTACTGGTACACCGCTAAAATTAAAGTGTACAGTTGCACAGTTGATGTTGCTTCATTGATGCTGATTCAAATATACCCTCTGATTTTCAGTTTCTTCAGGAAATTTTCAGCTTTGTGTCTATCTTTGATGTCATTTCTTTTGTGCCATGTGGTCCTAGTCCATGCTTGACATAAGATGGGTAATATTTTCTTGAATTCTTTACTGCCTGGGCTCGTCTCAAATATACTGATATGTTGAGACATAGGTAAATCACAGCAGATGGAAATACAATACCATCGCAGCCTTGTGTAGTTATCCATTTGAAACAGATGCTTAGTCATCTCTATCTGAACCCTGCAAAAAACACAGTTAATGTTTGTCATTGCCATTCCAATTCCTGCCAACCTGTCTTAAGTATTCCTGCCAATCTGTGTTAAGTAGGAAAGTCTCCTACCCTTATCTATATATTGTAGATAGCAGAAAGAAATTCTTACAGGCATATGGTTGCTGATAACTGAAATCATCCTAGGGAGAAAACATTCTGCTTTTGCTGCTGTAGAAACTTCGCATATTGATATGAAAATTTGAACTGTCTCCAAATTTTCAGTTGGTGCTTTCCATATGCAAATGAATCATAGCTCTGTACTTGATTTATATTAGTATTAAATGGAATTCGTTTTCCTTCTCCAGGGATTTCTTGATCTGCGGATCCCACCATGGTTACGGAACCTTTTGACCCGATCCTTAGCAATTGTGCCTAGTCTGATAGTTGCTTTAATTGGTGGATCTGCAGCAGCTGGAAAATTGATTATCATCTCTTCGGTATATGAACTACTATCTTTTCCATAATGATCACCCCACTAAAATATATAATTGGTAAAACCAAAGTGCTGCTAAGCTGAAACCAAAGAATGGTGAGATAGCAGACTAATAGTGACCAGATGAATTCAACAGATCTATTCCTGCAAATACAGAATCTCTTTCTTGAATTAAATGTCATTCATTAATCTACGAGGAACATGGTATGGTTATGAGTTTCTGATGATAATAGGAGTATAATAACATTAAAGTTGTTTATTCATTTAATATTAATTGATTTTTTTTTAATAGAGTTTTTTCCTCTCATGGCCTTCTGTTCTAATTCTACCAATTTGACAAGTGATTGATTGTTTACAATTATCATTCACTCTTAGGAAAAACCTTGAATTCTCATAGACATGAAATCTGGAAACGGAAATAAGGATCTTAAGGTGCTACCAAATTATGTTGTAGTTGTATTGTACTTTCTATCAAATTCTATTGGGGGTGGTGTTACTAAATTTTATTATAGGCGTTTCTTAATTATGTTATAAGTTTTTTTTTGGGTAATCCATCCAGCTTTATGTTATAAGTGCTACTACTATTGGGGGTGTTACTAAAATTTATTATAGGCGTTTCTAAATTATGTTATAAGTGCTACTAAATTATGTTATAGGTGCAACCAAAATTATACCCTAGGTATTACCATGTTGTATTATAAGTGCTACTAAATTGTATGATAGGTGGCACCAAATTGTATTATAGGCGTTTCTAAATTATGTTATAGGTGCTACTAAATTATATTATAAGTGCCACTAAATTGTATCTAGGTGATACCAAGCTGTAATTTCGGTGCTACAAAATTATTAAGGGAAAAAATAGTGACTTAATATTGATACACAAATCCACTTTAACATTCTTATGCAAACCCCCTTGGTATGATCACGTGTGAAAGGCTGCATTCATGCCTGTTCTATCCTTTTGATTATGTTCTAATCAACCTAATATGTAGTCAGTTTTTTGCAGATGGTTTTATCATTTGGGCTTCCTTTTGCTCTAATCCCACTTCTGAAGTTCACCAGCTGTAAGACCAAGATGGGTTCATATTCCAATTCTATTGGGGTAAGTTTTCACCACATTCATTTCCATCACAAGATATGAACCAAGATGGTGATTGTAGTTCCACTAAATCACTGTCCAGCTATATGTTAACTAGTTTTTGTAGGTTCAAAGACTAAAAAAGAAAAAAAAAAACTTCATCCTTTTTTATAAAGCATTTCAAAAATATTTATGCATAGAAAAGCTAGTAATTGGTTTGTTTTTTATTCAATTTTCATAAACGTCATAATTATTTATTTATTTTTGCTGTTGCTGCAGGTGGCATCACTCACATGGTTGATAAAACTCACTGATTGTAATCATCAATACCTACTATCTCGTCACTGGTTTTGTTAATTTGCTTTTGCACAGTGGGTTGCAAACCGCATCCATTGTATTTGCTGGAGTTTTTGGGTTCTCAGCCATGCTCATATACATAGCTGCAATATTGTACTTGGTGTTTAGGAGAAATAGGAACTCAACTCAACCATTGTTACAAGACGATGCAAACGGTTCCTTGTATGATTTACCGCGAGAGGATATTGCAAATCTGCAACTTCCACAGAAAAGATCCGCACAGGATCTGGACTAGTTAACTTCCTGCTGTTTTCGGCCACGCAAAGTCTGCCTCAACATTCTTGAACGTACGTAGTTGACTGGTATTTCTGCTTTCATTACTGCAGTTTTTGCCCTATATGCGAAAGAAAGGCAAACTAACACAGAAGGGAGGAATTATGTCTGAAGTTTGTCTGCTTGATTATATGAAGTGATAGTGGCATGCTCGTTTCAAGCCTCAACCTATGAAAGTAGTAGGCTTGAAAACTTTTAACAGTATGTTTATACGCATGGAAAAAAAAAATAGAGGATTTCACTTTGTAATACTTTGTGCTATAGAAATTGGAAGAGTTCAAGGTGAATTTTTTTTTGTCTTTTAGAAATAATTTTTTTTTGTCGTACTAATTGACAACCCATTGGATGATTTTTTGTGGTACTAATTGGTCAATTAAATCGTCTAGCTCTATTCGTTGAGTGTAAATTGATCCAACCTACCTGTTTGATTCAATTAACCCACTGCAATTATATATATATAATTTTAATATTCTGTATATTTTATCTTACACATTTTGTGTATATTTTAAAAAAAAATTATTTTTTTTTTATTTAAAAGTTTTTGTATACTTAATATTATAATTTAATTTTTAAATTTTAAAAATAAAATTTTATTAACACAATCGGTTATTTAAAAATAATAATAAAAAAAAATCAGACGAATCCGGAAGGCCGCTCATGTCACCCACTGGATATCATAATT
>JBBUKS010000049.1:243723-284043 GCA_038050645.1 Hedychium gardnerianum
TCGGTTGGCAGGATGCGAGAAAGGAGCGAAGTCGATGACGCGTCTTATCAAAGGGAAGCGAAGGGGTAGTAGTAACCGTCTACGTGTCGCGCGATTAGTGGCGAAGCGATGTGAACGGTACCCATGTCTAGTTTAGGGAATTGGTACGTTGAGAGCCATTTTATAATGCGGGTGAATGCAGTCGTAAATCGTGAATAAATTTGATGTTTAATTTAATGATAATTTATTTATATTTGTTTAATATATATATAATTAATTAAATAAATAAATATTTAAAAAATTAGTTAAATTAAATAAATAAATTTGAATATATATATATTCAGTTCGATAATGTTTATAAATAATATTCGTGAATAACATTCATGAATAATTATATTCATTAATAAAAAATTTATTGACTTACTAAATAAATAAATTTAAATTATCAAACTTAATAACTAATCAAACAAGTAAATATTTTAAACAATCAAATAAACTTTAATTGAGAGCTCGATAGCATCTAAACGAATCAAACTCAAACCAAATTTAAAGTGAGAGCTCGATAATATCTAAACGAATCAAGCTCAAGCTAAGCTTCAAATAAGCTCAAGTTTATAAAAAGTAAATCAAGTCAAACTTGAATAATGATTTCAAAAACTTGATTCATTTTAGGTTCGACTTGACTTAGCTCGATTATCTTATCAAATAAGTTTGAACACTTCAAAACTTGACTTGACTTGGCTTATTTACAGTCCTACGGATGAGGACGATTGATCCGGTGTCAACAGGGGCATACGAAATGGACTCATGTAAGAAATGCCCTTTCTGGCGATAAAAAATAAAATGCTTGTCCCCAACGCTCTCATCAATCCGTTCCATAATTAACACGAAAAAAGTAGATCACAAGAACTAATTTAATTAACCCGAAAAATAACTAATACATGGGATAAAATAAAAATCAGACTATCAATTAAAATTTGATTCTCAAAATAATAATATTCTATATACTTGTGAGACAAGAAATGCCCTTCCTACTTCTTGGTCACGTTGCTCTTTTCTTTGCCGGTTAAAAACTTTATTTAAAGACTAACAAAAATATATCACAAATGAGAAAGGCATCTCTTTTGTGACGAATCGTAAAAAAACAAAAGCCTTCTATATTAATTTATTATCAAAAGATTAATTTTAAAAATAATACAATTATCTTTCACTATAAATTAATAATTTATTATTATTATTATTTTATTTTATTTTTCCTAAATCAATACATTATGACAGCTATGATCTGTAATTATTATATAATTATAACACCTATAATATCATAACTATTATAATTAATTTATCATATAACAGTTACAGTTTGGTAATTATTATAATATAAACAAATTAAGACTAAAATTAATCAGAGACTTAAAAAAAAATTAAATAATATTTTTTGAACTTTAAATATGATAGTTACGAGTTTCACCTCATAATAAGTTATAAATATTTAAACGAGCTTAAATTTCATATATTATATATCTCATAGTTCAATCTAAATCAAAAATTATAATCTCTTAAAACTTACGATTTAACATTCAGTTATAACATTTATGATTTCTATAACGTGAATGTTAATCATAAATTTTGAGAGAAAATAATTTTTGACTCAGGTTGAATCATAAGGGGTATAATATATTAATCAAAACTTGTTCATAAATCTTCAATTTGATATATTATGCGTTTTGTGGTTAAACACGAATTTAAAATTATAACTTCTCAAAGTTTACCTAGCATACGCATCGTAGCAGTTACAAAATCGTAACTCCCACAATCGTGTAGCAACTAAGTTGTAGCAGCTACGAAAATTGTAACTATTATAATTACAAGTTCGACTTTAAGATATCATAATTTTTTATTTGGATTGAACTATGAAACGCACAATATATTGATTTAGGTTGAATCATAAAACATACAACATATCAAATAAAAGCTCATTTAGATATTTTCGATTTGATATATTGTGCGTCCCATGGTTCAATCGGAATCAAAAAGTTATGATCTCTCAACATTTACCCAGCATACACATTATAACAGTTATAAGTTCAATTTTAAGAGGTCATAATTTTTTGATTCGGGTTGAACCACAAGGCACACAATATATCAAATTAAAACTCGTCGAGAGATCTTCAATTTAATATATTGTGCGTCTTGTGATTTAATCCGAGTCAAAAATTATGACATCTCATAATTTATCTAATATATACGTTCTTAAAGTTATGAAATCGTAATTGCTACAACTATAAGTTATAATTTTAAGAGATCATAAATTTTGATTCAAGTTGATCTATGGGATACACAATATATCAAATTAAAATTCGTGCTGAGAACTTCGATTTGATATATTGTATGTCTCATGGTTTAACCTCTCAAAGTTCATCCAGTATAAATGTTGTAATAACAATGATTTTGTAATTGTTACAACGCGATGATTTAGACGGAAAAAAATATGAGAGAGATAATAATGAAAATAAATTATTATTTTATAGTGGAGTATAATTATATCATTTTACAAAGATGAAGCACCCTTTTAATAAAAAATCAAAAAAATAGGATGCTCATTTGATAATTTGATAAAAAGGGGTATTCTTTTGACTTTTGCCCAACAAAATATGAACTTAAAAAAAAAAAAAATCGTTTGAAATATATTATTAATTCAATTAGTTTAGTTTTAGTTTTTTTTCACAATTACTATTTAATCCAATCTGTATCCTCTAAGAACAAACTTGGGAACATCGAAGGGCGGGCAAAAAAAAAAAAAAACTCTCCTACCTCTTGATTTGTTTCCAACATCGAATATATATATATATTTTTATTTATATTAAAAAAACTTCAACTAAATATGAAAATTTTAAATTTATATAATACTATTTTTTTTAAAAAAAATAGATGTGAAAAGTCAAAAATAAAATATAAATTTCAAAATAGTTCTTATTATTTAATTTTGATCATCAAAATTCAATATATCTGATCTTTGGATAAGATTATTTTTTCAATAATTTTATCTTTGATAGTAAAGATAATTATATTCATTCTCAATCCATTTTTAAATTATATGAAAATTATACGAAAAAGAGATAAATTATTAACTTATAATTAATTACTAAGTGATTAGAGATAGAATTATTTTTTTTCCAAAAACACTCACTGAAAATTGACTTTGCTCTGTTGTAATAAATCTGCTTCTCAGTAATTAACTAGATACCCCTTAGGGATTCAATCATTTTATCCTTAAATCATAATACTATTTAATATCAATTATAATTATTCAATAGTGTAATAATATTGATTTTTTTTTAATAATATATAGCAAAATTTTAAAAATGATTTTTATTAAAAAACTTTGAAAAATGCTCATTTATATTAATCATTAAAACAATATTTCATCTATTTTTTATTACTTAATTTATCCTATCAAATCAATCTAAATACATAAAAAATAATCATTAATTAGATAAACACTTTAGGTAATAATTAATGAATTACATAGAATCCCGATGAAAAAAGTGAAATAATCATCTTCAAAATTAACATGAAAAAAATAAATTATAAAAATTAAATTAACTAGTAGGCGTTTTCGGAGAAATTAATTGATATAACATGGAAATTAATAAAAAATCATTCAATTTATACCGTCAAGATTTAAAGATATGATTACAAAAAAGAGCCCTTTTTGTTTTTACCCATTTAATATTTAATATTTAGGCCGAAGCGGCGATGCCTGCGTGTCTCGATCCATTATTTATCATTCTAGAATTTTTTTTGGAATTTATTATAATAAAATAAAAATTAATTTTTGATGAATATATATTTTTAGATTTTTTTAAAAATTATTTAACGATTAATTATAAATTAAATTCACATATATATATTTTTTTACATAACTTTAAGATGAATTTTAAAGAAAATGAACATAATCGGATTAAAAATTGAAAATTTCACAGAAAGGGTCCCGCTAGATGTCTGTCTTAACTTGGTTCCACTTCCACGTCTTCGGTGCGCCTGGCGGGTAGATAAGCATTACGTCAACAAGAAAAATTTTCATTTACAAAGAAGAAAAAAAAGGGTCGCTTTAATTCTCTCTCATCGCCCTTATAGAAATTACTGGAATCACTTTCTCAGATCTCTCCTTCACTGGTTCGTTTTCACCCTCCTTCCCCGATCGATTTCACTTGTTCCGGTGCTTTTCCGGGAGTTTTTTTGGTGGTTTCGGTGGCCTTCTTCTCTGGGAAAACTAGATCGCAGTGCCTCAACGGTAAGACCTGTTTGCATTTGACGGATTCCTGATCCAGTGCGTTCGATTTTCCCATCCGTGCCACTTTTCTGTGCTAATCTGATGTTTTTTTTGTTGTATCCGGTTTAGTATCGTTCAGATCTAGTCAGTAGGCGGAGAAAAAAAGGATTTTGATTTGTTTTAGCCTCTGGTTTTGGAGAATCTCGAGCTTCTGAAGGTATACTCTTTTCTCAATTAGAGTCTGAAGCATTCGGAGCTAGCCCTTTTCGCTTGGATCATAAATCGACGCTTGCTTTTTTATTTAATATTCATTACATGGCTTTAGGTTGTGAGTTTCTTCTTCTGGAGATGGATACAATTGTTTCCGCTGCTCATGAACGCCACCGGTACATCTGCAGCAGTAAGTCCGGGATCACAAGTCAGTTTGGTTCTTTCTCGCCTTCGAGCAGCTTCAGAAGGATGAACTGTCGAGCCTTCAATTCTGATGTCGTTTTTATGCAGTCACCTCCCAATAAGTATTTCACGATTGATGGCCACTGGGAAGCCAAATCTCCTTCCTATTCGCCGCAGACGTCAAAGAAAAGCAAGAGGAGCAAACCGATCCCCATAAACTGCAAACCTGCTCCTAAAGAAGCCGCTTTTACCACTGATATTTTTCACTCTGAGCTTTGTGCTGGACCTGCCTACACAAAATATGCTCCTAAAGGGTCCCCTTGTACAACTGATCTTTCTCGCTCTGAACTTTGGGCAGGACCCGCCTACACAAACTCGCCTCCACCAAGTTCTTTGCCGATTCCTAAATTCTCCCTTAGAGAGAGGCGCAGCGTGTCTCTCGAGCTTCCACTTTCAAAATCTGAGTTTGTTCTTCGACCTTTATCGAAATCAGCTCCATTGTCTCCTGCTAGAGAGTCGGCATCCTCTGTCAGTGGCTTCCTTTGTCACAATGATATTGCCACGGAGACCTTAAGACGGATTCTCCACTTGGATATTATTGATGACTAAAAGTAACGCTGACCCAAATTTTTTTGTACATAGATGTTCTATGCTTTTACATGTTTAGGTGGCACTGAATAACTGGTATTCTCTAAGGTAAGTTGATGACTTTAGGTTGTTTAGCATTATCTTAAAGAATGGATCTTGTAAATGTCTGGGAAAAAGAATGTTGAAGACGAGGGGTAACTAAATGAAGTTTAAAGTTAATGAAGTGATATTAGGCTGTGCTGAGAAGGAAAGAAACTTGCTACAAGATTAAGCAAGTGAATAGTAATGACATTAATTTGCATATAGGTATATGAACCTACTGTTGCCTGCAAAATCCATTGTTTTTCTTTGTCATTTAGCTAGTTGATATTCTCGTCCATTAGTTAGTTCTAATCTGTTTATTCTTCCCTTCCCTAGTAAGTGTCTAGTTTATTATATTAACTGTTTTAGTTGCTTCAGTTGTAACCCTATCTCTTCCCCTCCCTGACTCCCTCATCATCTAATTTCTAATGCAATAGTTCCAGACTTCCCCTTTCCACTTCTTCTATTTTTGGGATGAAGATGTTGGATGGGCTGGACTGTAGCATCTGTCTTCTTTTCTTCACTGTAATATGTATGGTGGATTTGCTTTGTCATCCTGCAGTTATTTGTGTCTATTTGTTAGTGTTGTTTAGATTCAAAGTTGTATGTGAAGCAGGATTTTAATGGTTGCACTGCCTGAAATTGGTGATCCCTTCTAGGTACTACATTACAGATCTTGGCTTTACGATTGCTTTTTATTAATCGTAAAATATAATCTTCTAACTTTTTTCTGGTTTTCTTTTCCACAACAGATGAATGAAGAATGCAAGTCTTTATAGTTAGAGTTGGTGTAGGTTGTTTCTTCAGCAAGTTTGTCGTTGATAATGCCATCGCAACTTATGCTCATTCTTACAGCACTGCTATTAGTCATGTCAAACATATGCAGTTTCAAATACTTGTACTTTGGGATGTCATGATGTTGTGGTGATAATATGTTATATTTCAGACATATTGTTTTCCATTTTCTTTTATTTTAATTTGCAATTTGATATTATTTTAGGTTGAATTTGGCGAGTATTTTGATGGATTGGATTGCTTTTAATTCTAGAAGTTTGTGAAAGCAAATTTATCCCAAAATATCTTTGATGCGATAAAACTGTTTTTTTAAAACAAAAAACTATAATATTTTGATATCTTAAATTTAATCATTTTTATGAAAAATAGTATCTGCAAAAATTTTAATGCAAAGATTGTACCAGCCAATTTGAAAATAAAAATATAATAATATTTCAACTTAGCTTGTCACTTATCCAAGTTCGAGGCGATTCATAGCACCGGTTCGGCCGGCCCAACCAATTTTTAGCACGCTGGGCCGTTCGGCCCGTCGTTCTTTCGAGAAGTGATATTCCACTTTTGCCATTGAGAACCCTAAAATCGGATAGAGAACCAGTGTACCGACTACAAATAGCTATCTATTTCGCCACCGCCGCGCTTCTCTGCATTTGCTCATCTCAACGGGAGAGGAAAGGGAAGAGGGGAGAGTGATGGTCTCGCTCAAGCTACAGAAGCGGCTTTCCGCGAGCGTGCTCAAGTGCGGGAGGGGGAAGGTTTGGCTCGATCCCAATGAGGTCAATGAGATCTCCATGGCCAATTCCCGTGAGGACTTCTACTCTATACTCACTCGATCGATTTTCTGTTTAATCTTGATTAACCTGTCAGAATATAGTTTTTAATCGAGTTTGACTGCTTTTGGCTTTGCCGGTGGAATTAGATAGTGTCTATTTTTTTTTATCGGATTTGTTTGTGGCTTGCATTTCTGGAGCCACCTATTTATGGGTTCAATTATTATTGATTTTCCCCCAGATTTCTTCGCGTTGGTGTGGTGCGTAGTAACTGATGTAACTTGGAAGCTCTTTCGAATCTGTTTTGAATCCGATTGCCCATTCATTTGCTTATTGTGACTGATCGTAGTTAAAATTGGTCCTACCCTGAATTTTTGTCGTTGAATTTGAAACTGATCTCCTTTATTATGTTTTTTTTTAAAAATAATTTGTTCAGCTTTGCATCTCCTATGATACTTTGATTATTCAAGTTGTGTGTGAGCTTTGGCATATTTAATCAGTAAATTGATGTCTTGATTAGTTTTCTGTGCACTGTGGTAGACTAGTAGGAGACAAGATGGATGGAAATAAAGCTTAATGTGTGCGAAAGTTAGTAGGCACTCAATGTTTATGTGTCATTAGAGAAACATGCTCTTTATACTTCCCATTCTTCCTGTGGTTGCCTTAGATACTTGACTTGTTATTCTTCGACTTTGATTTTCCAAGTTGATATTGTTGTGTAATTTTTGAATAAATAATTGTACCAGACATTTAAATCAAACACCTAGGTTGGATACTTTATACTCAAGTCGGGGTAAATTGTTTTTTTTTCTTCTTTTTTTGATTCATTTTCACTCAATAAAAAAACTTGACCACTGTTTCTGACCATGCTATGCAGACATTCTAAACCTCCAGTGTCATTCTTACATTATATGTGCACATGTCCTATAATGAGTAGACGGTTTTTTACTTCAGGCCAAAACATTAGAAAGCTTGTCAAGGATGGCTTTATCATCAGGAAGCCAACCAAAATTCACTCACGATCTCGTGCAAGGAGGGCCTTGGAGGCAAAGAGAAAAGGACGACATTCAGGATATGGTAAAACTATGTATTCTAGATCATGATATTCTGGCTATAATAGCCATGTATACTTAACTAGCGTTTAATAGTTTTTTTTCCCCCTTGTTACAGGTAAGCGTAGGGGTACAAGAGAAGCTAGGCTTCCCACAAAGGTCCTTTGGATGCGCAGGATGAGAGTTCTGAGACGGTTACTACGTAAGTATCGTGAATCTAAAAAGATTGACAAGCACATGTACCACGACATGTACATGAAAGTCAAGGGTAACGTCTTCAAGAACAAGCGAGTGCTCATGGAAACTATTCACAAATCCAAAGCTGAAAAGGCTAGAGAGAAGACTTTGTCAGACCAGTTTGAAGCTAAGCGTGCCAAGAGCAAGGCCAGCAGAGAGAGGAAAATCGCAAGGAGGGAGGAGCGTCTTGCACAGGTACCATAGATTTGCTTTCCTCCCTTTCTTTGCAATTTAATTTGTATTTTTTGCTTTCAAATACCTTCCACATTATCATTGTTGATTCTGTATGATTTTATTTATCTGTTCATTATGGCCTTCCTCTCCCTCTCCTGCTACTTGTTTTTTTATAACTTGCCATCATGATGATATCTTTTGACAGCGGGATTATTTTGCTTGACATATATTGTTGCTGTAAGATTTGTAGTTACTTGTGTTGAAGACTATTGGCTTCCTATTCACTATGGCAAAATGTCACATCTGTTTCATTTCTTTTAAGTTTTTAGAGAAGTTTTCTGCTCAGTGATTCAATTTGAAAATTGTAGGTTTAAGAAAGGCAATATGCAACCTAGAGAAACAAACATGGATCTGACATGAGCCTAATAACAATTGTTTCTATTTTTGCCTCCTGTGAACTCTTCTGAGCACGGATTTCAGTCTGTTGTACTAACTGTTCTATATTGGTCTGGAAAAACAGGGTCCTGGAGAAAGAGTTGCTCCTGCTGCACCAGCCAACCAGACTGAGTAGGGCACCTGTCTCTATTCTGTCGATGAATAAGAAGCTAATCCAGATATGTCCATAAGCTTATAGATTGTTGTTTTCCATGCAGGGCTCCTAAGAAAGCTAAGAAGTAGAGAGTACAAGTGGTGTAGAACAGGAAGGATTTCAGACACAGAGACTTGGGAAGAACTGCTAAAACTTGTCATTTCACCGTTCTTTGTTTCCGAATTCATATTTCGTTGTGGAGTCAAAAACATTGTGTTTTTCAGTGCCGTTGAATTTTTGGTATTTATGAATTGGTTCAGAATGCTCTTGAAGCTATTCTTATGCTTGTTCCTATTGATTGGAGATATTTTCATTCTCACCCATGGTGACCTATAAGTTTACAAGAGATACTATATACACTTTTTACTCTGATGATCATGAACATTTTATCAAAGCCGTCTGGCAATGATTAATATAGTTCATCAAAGCTTTATCTAATAGTATCTATAATGAAGATGGAGCTTTCGGGGTAATGGTGCGATGATTAAATTTTTCAATGGATAATCAAGAGATTTAAGGTTCGAATTTCAATTACGGTGCATTATAGGGAATTTTCATTTTAATGAGAAGCGGGTCTAAGAATGTTGGTCATTTGGATAAGTCTCCATTAGCGTTTCTCGATTTATTCGGGTGGTCGGTGAGAAATTTTTGTAGGATCGGGCCGGTTACTTCAGGTCCGACGTTATTCGACCTAGTTAATCATTTATAATGAAGATGGAGCTTTCGGATAATGGTGTGATGGTTATGTTCTTCAATGGATAATCAAGGAATCTAAAGTTCGAATCTCAATTATGATGTATTATAGGATTTTTTTTTTCAATGAAAAATGAATCTAAGAATGCTAATACATTGGTGAAAGGCCCAATTCCAAAGGTTAAAACTAAAAGAGATAAAGAAAGCAATAATGTTCTACTAAAGATGAGTCTAAGACTGCAGTGGTACAATAACATATAGATAACCATTTTATAGTATCTAGATAACACATAAATCCTCTAGAATTAGTGTACCAACAAACAAAATTAACTCGGCAAAATTACTAAAAAGTTTTTAAAACCATTGTTCTTTCCTCTGGTTTTTATTTGCCTCATAACAGATTCTATCGGGCAATAGAGAAAGTACATGATTGTCGAACGAGAACTATCAAGACTGAATACAAGCAAAACTGGTCCTCGATGTAATTCTAACACTTAGAATGCACAGTTCAAATTCCCTGTGAATTCTCTTCGGAGAGAGAAATCATTTGATATTGAGAGAAAGGCTTGACGTAATGAAGCAGCACCATAGTCAGTGAGATGACCATCAAAACCACCAACAATCTGTCAGGAATATCCATCAAGAGTTTCTCCAACATCAGTGCCTTCTCCTTAATCGTTGCCATCAACTGTTGCTGCATTTCATCTTTTGTGATTTTCTCTCTCCCTATCATGCATTCTTCTTCCTTTTCTTCTTCCTTATTTGCGTGAACCATGTTATCTAGGATGTTCTCTCTTTCTGCAATGCTTTCTTGTTGCTTTTCTTCAACCTTTTTTACATGCACCTTAACCTTTACTTCCCCAGAGGATATTAAGTAGTCACTCGAGATTTTTGACTCCACTTCGTGCAGTAAAATCTTTCCTTGCCCCACTACCTCCGCCGGCGAGAACGCTGCTTCATTTGATTCTGCATGAGAAACTGGAGCACTATCAGAGCCCTCATCTCTCATTTGAGCTTCTTCTTCAGGAAACGACTCTGGCTCTTCCTTTTCATTGTCCATTTTCTCTACTTGCTTCACCGTAGAATAGTCTTCAGTGCTGAATTGAGGATCAGCTGTATTTGTTTGAGTTTGATTGTTGTTGGATCCTTCTTCTTCTTCTTCTTCAGCAAATGACGCAGGCTGAGCCTTCTCATCGGTTTCTTCTGTTTCCTTCGTGGTAGAAAATTCTTCTGTGCTGACTTCAGAATGAATTATGTGAGGTTGAGTTTGATTGTTGTAGGTTCCATCATCCTCTCCTTCAACAGATGACTGTGGCTCTTTCTTTTCTTCAATTGCTTCTTCATCTTCAACTTTTTCTTCTTCTTCAGGAGATGTCTTGGGTTCTTTCTCATCTTCAATCTCTTCCTCATCTTCTTCTCCTTCTCCTTCTGGAGATTTTTCTGCCTCTTTCTTTTCTTCAATCTCTTCTTCTTCGGTCTCTTCCTTTTCTTCAATGTGTTCTTCAATTTTTGATAGATCATGTTCATTTAAAGCATGCTCAGTTTGTTGTCCAACTGATAATGCTTTCACCTCTTCCTTTACAGCATAAGGCTCTGATTCGATCATATGGAATCGAGGCTCCTTTGGCTCTTTTTCTTCATTAACCAAAGCAAGCTCTGACCCTGAAATCTGCTCAGTTTGATGCTGGTTCACCTTGTCTTCAGATTCAACTGTCAAAATCTCATGTTCTTTCTGTTGCTTGTGTTCATCTATGATTTGTTCAGTTTGAGTTTGATTGTCGTTGGATCCTTCTTCTTCTTCAGCACATGACGCAGGCTGAGCCTTCTCATAGATTTCTTCTGTTTCCTTCGTGGTAGAAAATTCTTCTGTGCTGAATTCAGAATGAATTATTTGAGGTTGAGTTTGATTGCTGTAGGATCCATCATCTTCATCTTCAACAGATGACTCTGGCTCTTTCTTTTCTTCAATTGCTTCTTCATCTTCAGCTTTTTCTTCACCTTCAGGAGATGTCTCGGTCTCTTCCTCATCTTCAATCTCTTCCTCATCTTTTTCTCCTTCTGGAGATTCCTCTGCCTCTTTCTTTTCTTCAATCTTTTCTTCGTTTCCTTCAGGAGATGCCTCGGTCTCTTCCTTTTCTTCATTGTGTTCTTCAATTTTCTCTAGAGGCTCTGATTCGATCATATGGAATCGAGGCTCCTTTGGTTCTTTTTCTTCATTAACCAAAGCAACCTCTGACACTGAAATCTGCTCAGTTTGATGCTGCTTCACCTTGTCTTCGGATTCAACTGTCAAAATCTCATGTTCTTTTTGTTGCTTGTGTTCATCTATGACTCGCGCAGTTTGCTGTTCACTAACATCCATCTGAGGCCTTGTCTCTTCTTCAAGTTCAATTGGCGATGCTTCTACATTTTGTTGTTCAACAATTTCCTTGAAGGTTAAAGGCCCCAGTGGTCTCGACACATTGGATTTGCACTGGGACTCCTTTGATTCTGCCAAAAATGGTAAACCTTTTTCATCTCTGTCGGAAACACACTCACATCCTTGTTTGTTATCTTCAGCTTCAACAGCTGAAGCTTCTTTATCCTCTTCTTCTTTATCATCTTCCTTATTGATCATTCCATGTTCAGCTTCACCAAGTGAGGTTTGTTTATCAATTTCTTTCTTTCCTATTCCATTCTGCAATCCCAAATCTGTTTTCCCCCAATTTTTCTCATCGAGTTGTCGCCAGCCCAACTCTCTGCCATTTCGAAGTTCTTCAACACCATCACAAGTAACAGCTTCAGATGAACTACTCTTTGGTTTCACAGAAACACAATCGTCCTCCTATATGACAAAATTCCAAGTTAATACAACACTTCTTCCACTGTAACTTTTTTTATTATTGTTATTGTTCTTCTTGAAATAAAGTTATCTACTAAATCAAGAACACAGTATGCACGAAAGAACAATTACCTGGATACCGGCAGATCCATCGATTCTGCTCTCTCCCAATCTGCAGGAAAAAATAGATAGAAATCGTAAGCAAGCAATCGCGCAGGAGAAATCCCTACAAAATCCACATGCCAAAAACATGATGAACTCACTTATCGTTGCCGTTCAAGCCCTCGACTTTCTCTTTCTTACTCGCCGGCGGCCGCTTCGCCTGCGCCCTGCGAGCGACGATGGCGACTCCGGCGGCGACGGCAACGGTGACGAGGAGTCCACCGAAGACGAGGATCCCTCCCGCTCCTTTCACCTCCACCGTCGACCTCTCCAAAGGCCTCCTCCTCCTCGCTTCCCCCGGCTGCCTCCCCTTCTCCTCGCCGGGCTTCTCCACGACGAGCTCGCCGCGGTGCTGCTGCGCCGGCGGCACCACCAAAGAAGCCACCTTTGCTGCGATCCGCTCCATCTCGATCGCAGTCAGCGGGCAGGAGCACTCTCTACTGCAAATCCACCGCTCCTGCAACCTGCCAAATTAAATGCACTCGAGAGGAGTTGGGCGGACAGATGAGACGGAGATATTAAGAAAGAAGCATCCCGCTCGCGGTCGTATCAGGACCCATCCGAGCCACCAACGGCGGAGGGCTCAAGGCGTCGGACTCGTTCTTCGCGGGAGAGCTGTGGGGTCGGCTTGGGCTCCACGCGGCGGTCGTCGGGCGACTCGATTGGTCGAGAGACTCGCTGGGTTTCCTTCCGCGCAGCGAGGGGCGTCGTAGAATCAATGATCAACCCTTGTTGCATGATGGGATGGCACGGACGGCGTGGTCGTTCCGGCGCCAATTTATTATTTTTCTGTCAACACGTACACGTCGGCGGGAACGTTGACGAAGACAGTGAGCATTTCTCTCACGGCGCTTTCTGCGAACTGCAATATCAAATATATAATTTGTTTGCATTTGACGCAAGTAAAGATATCATTATGCTATGGATCGGGTTTCACTTTATTTTATTCAAAAAAATAAAAATCAAAACTGTAAATTCAATATGATAACTCTTAAAAGGCCAAAATGACGCCAAGAATTACGACAATACCCCCCTCACTTTTGGTTTTTTAACACAGAATATTCACTCGTATATATTTATCTAATTATTTTTCATTATATTATCTTTTATTTAAATCTAGAATCGAAAACGTATTATAATAATTATAAATTCATAACAATTATAATTAAACGGTTACACATATATAACAGTTATAACTACTATATAATTATAATAGTTATAAAATCATAATTATTATAACATGAATATTAAATAAATTTTAAATTTTTTTAATTTTTAACTCGGATTAAACTACAGAATACATAATATATCAAATCAAAACTTATTTATCTATATTTGTTATTGAGTGTAATTCGTAACGATCCAATCTTAAAGTCAAAAAATATCATTTAAAATCTTTTAGATGCTCGAAATTTTTTTAATCCCTTTATTAAGATTATTTTATATGGTGTAATAGTTATAAAATCATAACTATTATAACTATAAATCATAATTATTATAGTTGTAATAACTAGTGGCTATAATTATTATATTAACTACGAAAAGTAACTATTATAAATATAAATAATAATTATTATAATTATAATAGTAATAAAATCATAAATAATAATTATTATAATTATATTAGTATAATATAGGTAACAGTTATGGTTGTTATATATATATATATGTATGAAATAATAATGAAAACATTATTTCGTTTCAGGATCAACACAGAAAAAATAAATTACGAGAGCTAATCTAACTAATCCGAATAGTAACTCGTATATGAGAGAAGACAGGAACCTGACTATTAATCAGGATTTGACTTTCAGATCTCAGGATGATAATACTCCATGCTATTAACTCATTCTCACGTGAGGATTAAAGTTGGGCATCTTACGATGAGGAAGGTATTTTATTAATTTGTGCCTAATTTTGGCCATTTTATTGTTGGGCCATCGGACTCCTCCCAGGCCGTTCCGGTCGGGTTCCCTTAGATGAAAGCCCATTTAGTTGCCTTGTTTTCCAAGAAGAACCTGACGCCGAAGAAGTTATCTGCTTGCTAAGGGAAGCCTGCGCAGTTTAGAGCCGCGATCACGCCGCGATCCCAAAGCAAGTGCGAGAGTGGGAGATCGAGAAGGGTAGTTCGTCTCTCTCTCTCTTTCGCTTTATGTTTTCATGTATACAAAAATATGCTTTGCATTGTCTCATCGCATCGTATTTCAGCTGCCCTTCGTTGTGAATGTCACAAATATGGTCGATTGACACAACTTGTTTTTCTTCTCCACTCAAACCTAGATAAATAAATAGGGTTCGGGATGTTGTGAAATGTTTGTTTTAGGGTTTTGTTTTGAGGTTTATTTTTGAGTTACATCTCTCTTCGCCAGATCCAATATTAATTGGATCTCTTTGTTCGTTTTGCTATTACTATAATCTGTCTGAAAAAACTAACTTTTACTTGGTCTGTCTGTTAATTAATTAATTTATAGATTCTTAGTTTATGCCTCTATCGAATCAATATGCTAGCAAGTCTCAATTCAATATTTTTTTTTTGTTTCTTATAGCTTTCGTGGTATTGTTCTGCCAAAGAAATGGGGTAACTATATAAACTAAATGAATAATATCATTTTGTAGTTAACATCTGGCCGTTTATAAGGTTCATGATCGACTCCTTGTCCATTAGAAAAAAGTTAATATTTTATGAGCAACAAAGTGCACAGTCCCAACAGATGATAAAATGGAGAAAATTGGTGAAAATGTTATGTTCAAAGATCTTCTTGATATTCTTGCATTGCCAATTTAACATCAACAAATAGTGAATACTATGGCATCAGCTTCAACTTTTCCAAGTCCCTGTATTTTCTCATCTCACTCTTCTTTCTCCTTCCTTCGTCTTTGGTTAGCCAGTATAGCTCATGTTTATTATGGCGGATGAGATGAAGAAAAGGGGGGAGGGGGTCACTGGAAGGTGGAGAAAGAGAGGGGAGATGATGAAGTAAGGGAGGATTCTGAGCTTGTTTACTTGGATGGACCAGAAAGACAGGAACATGAAAGGAAAATGACAACAATCATTCTTATTTGTCAACTGTGTTCATTTTAGGAAATTGAATCGAGAGGGTTCATTGCTTGCAAGTGGAGGTAGGAGATAAGTTGTAACAGTAGTTGAGGGGTGAGACAAACGAAGTTTAGGATATTTAGTCCTTCTAATCGTTGTTGTTCTCTATCCGTTCAGTTTCTAACTGATGCATTGTGGAAGAAATGAGATATTGTGCACTCTCTTCTTGTTTCTCTCATTCATCTATCAAAGTAAATGGTAGAAGATTGTGTTTGCACTTTCCTTCTCTCTCCCTCTCCTCTGCCCACAATCTTTTTCTTGAAGTTCATGGTTGCAGAGGGATGTTACTCTATCTTCTCCTAAATTAGATTTCATCAGTATGTTTCAACTTGCATGATCTACAATTGTTGCAGCCTATCAATGATAATTGGATATTTAGTTGAGGCAGTCATTTATGGTACTTGAATTTTTTTTTTTTTTTAATATATACATATCCTTGACACTCAATCTCAGTTATCCTTATCGTGGAAGGTTCATTTACTATTGTCATAATCAATCATTAGTTTTCCCTAACTGATTTACTAAGCCAGCTGTCAATATAATTATTCATGGATCCAAACAAATTCAAAGTCCTTTCTGAGATTAACTTTGGTATGAAAATTTGTGAAAAATTTCCTATTGTTTTTCAATATTATCTATCTCTGCTAGTGGGTTGGTTTCATCGGCTGGTAACAGAACATAATATCCAATGTGGTTTTTCTTTATTTGTATTTTGGTCCTATTCAGAATGGCTAAAGCTTATGTGGATGCTCAAACAAAAGGCGGCTTTAGTTTTGATTTGTGTCAAAGAAATGAAATGCTGCTGAAAAAAGGCCTTCAACTACCAAAGTTTAGAAAAACTGGAACTACCATTGTTGGCTTGATTTTTCAGGTGCATATGCTTGACTTGTTAAGGTTGCTGGTTGCATAAATAATTGTCTTTTAAATGTATTTTGCAGATGAAGTAATATAGTTTTCAACTAAAGTCTTTTTGTTTCTCATGTTTTTGACGTATATTGCCTCATCTTTTATTGGCATATTATGAACACAGTTGTTTTATTTATATGCTTGAATCAATTTCCTAAGAATTCTACAATTATCATGTTCTCTTGTATCTTTATATTTGTGAAGTGGACAACTGAAGTATAATTTTGATATGGACATCTGACTTGTCTAATCTTCAGTAGATCTTTTCCTTTTCAATTATTCCTTTGGCCTTTTTTTTTAAAATTTGTAAATATATCCAATTTGAAAGCATGTATATCATCTTCTGAAGTCATGCAAAAGCTCAGCGACAATACATGCTTTCTTGTATCAAGGTCATGTTGCCCTTAGGGCATGACCGAGTTGGTCACTATGTGGAAGATTTGCCGAATTCAAGGAAGGGTTGAATCCCGGCAAAAGCCGTGGATATACCCTCCCACATGGGGGCCTACTTTGGTTTCCTGATTTACTCTCTCCCAATGGTGCCAGGGTGACGGATTTCACCTTTTGCCGAATTGTATCATGGTCATGTTTCAGGGATTTTAGTTGATTTTAAAAATTGTGTGATGCTATAGTAGACTCTGTTCTATATTTTTGAAAGCTCTTAAATGACCCAGTAGTATTACATTTTTAAAAGTATTTTTGAACTCATGAAAAAGAATCAGAGAATATTAAAAAAATACATAATTATGTGAATAATATCTGAGGTCCTTGTGGATGTTGGGCATCTTTCTAACGTGAACTATGGTTTTTCAACTGCTTTTGACATCCAACATCCAACTGAGGATTTTTTTCTCTGTTTTTACCATCTCAGTGAGATTTAACTTGGTGTTTTTGCTTAACTATGGTTGATTGGTTCTACAGGTGATCTTTTTCTTTTTTTTTAAAAAAAAAAATCGATTTGCTCAAATTTATCCTTTACTAACTATATTAATTTATATATCAAAGCCTATGATTTTACAAGCTTGGCTCATGCCCTCTCTTCCAAAGAATGAAAAGAGTAACTTAGGGAGGCTTGCACAGGATAGATGTATGCTTTTGCTTCTTTTATGTAAATAGAAGGTTTAATGGTTTTATGGCCTATATTTTCAGGATGGTGTCATTCTTGGAGCTGATACTAGGGCGACTGAAGGGCCTATTGTTGCAGATAAGAATTGTGAAAAAATACATTACATTGCACCAAATATTTATTGTTGTGGAGCAGGAACTGCTGCTGATACAGAGGCAGTAACAGGTTGGGGTTCCAATAATTTCTTTGTCCACGACAGCAGCTTTACTTTACTTTTTTTTTATAGGGACTTAATCAAAATCTTTGTATTGTTTGTGCTATAACTTGCTGCCGATTTACACAAAGTGTACTGTATCTATTTGCATCTTCAGATATGATTAGCTCTCAGCTGCAGCTTCATCGCTATGCAACTGGTCGGGAATCAAGAGTTGTTACTGCACTTACACTTCTTAAATCGCACCTTTTCAGGTTTGTTATCAACATGACATGCCTAATAGGATTTCTCTCCAATTTTTCTTAGTAATAACAAGCTATCTTAATGCGAATTCATGTTTTACAGTTACCAAGGTCATGTCAGTGCTGCGCTGGTTCTTGGTGGAGTTGATATTACAGGACCGCATCTTCACACGGTGAGTGCAGTATCTCCAGATAATATTAACTGTTCTTATTTTATTAGATATCTCAGTCTTCTGCAACTTCTGATGCTATGACACAATGTAGGTGTACCCTCATGGTTCAACTGACACCCTGCCTTTTGCAACAATGGGCTCTGGATCTCTCGCTGCAATAGCAGTCTTTGAATCAAAATTCAGAGAAGGTCTTACTGTAAGTAAACAATATGGGATATCTGTTATATGTATTTTGCACTACTGTTGTTGAATAGTTTTGATCATCTAGTGTTGATTTTATGAAATAGGAGTTCTATTTTAATATTTAATGACTTCAAATAAACATAGTTAATAAAGGGTAAATCACTAAATCTAGCAAAGACTTTTTTGATAATGATATTGAAGAACAAAGAAGACTGTAATCATGGTTTGCTGCCAGTTTGACGCTGGAGTTCATACATACCTACTTTTTTTGGTGCAGAAAGATGAAGGAATAAAGCTAGTATGTGAAGCAATATGCTCTGGTATATTTAATGATTTAGGCAGCGGAAGCAACGTTGATGTTTGTGTAATAACCAAGGTACACTAGAATTTTCATACAAAAGATTCCATTTTTGTTGTCCTGGTTAATGCAATAATATACCTTTCTCTCTTATCAGGGGCAAACTGAGTACTTGAGGAATCATCAGTTGCCAAACCCCAGGACCTATACCAGTTCAAGAGGCTATAACTTCACCAAGGGTCACACCGGTACGTTTTTAGAATCCAAATAAAACTTCAGGAGCTGAAAACTAAACCGAATTCTTCTCTGCATACTTTTCCCCTCATGATCATTTTCATGCTATTGTAGAGGTACTGACTACCAAAGTCACCCCATTGAAGTCCAAGACGCAAACAGCTGAGGTTGACGCGATGGAGGAATGATTGCTGTGTACTAAATTGGACATGATGGTGGTTGTGGTTGTGTGATTACCATGAGGTTTTCTTGTTATGCCTCTTGGCGTGCAAACTTCAATTTGTAGTTCTACTGCACTTATTTTCAAAACACAACAAACGTTTTACTGGAAATTTTATTCAGTAGATGCTAATCTATCAAAGCTTTGGAGGTATTGACCGATAAAACCTATATATACCTTTTTGGTGGATATCATTGTGCTTTTCAAGTTCCTGCCTCCCTCTTATTTTATCGAATTATTCGTCTGTTAGTTTAGATGGATGAAAGTTGATAGGGATAATTATTTTATTACTTTAGATTTAGTTATTAAATTTGAAATATCAAATTTTAATTTAAATGCTCTATTTATATAAAAAATAGTTAAATTTTATTTTTTTAAATCAATCATATTATCAAAATATTATAAATTTATGTGAATCAGTAGTTGAGCTTATTGAGTGAGGTAGATTAATTTCATTGGGCTAGAATGATAGATTGTGTGAACTAATTAGATGGAAATAAATGTTTTATTATAAAAAAAATATCATTTAGTTAGTTAAAATAATATACGAACAATTCATCTATATTACTTCATTTCATAAATTAAAATTATAAATACTTGTTATTTTTATTTTTTTATGAACTAAATGCATATTTTTTTAGAATAAAATAATTCAGATTGTATTTTTTGAAATAAAATAATAGAACCGTGAACTGACTCCAACTAAAATGTCAATCAGATTGAGATGTGCTTATTCGTGATTGGATATATATATATATAATATTTTTATAGCATACATCTGGTATAATTATATTTATTTATTGAGATAATATAATTTTAATTATTGATCATCGTAATATATATTTTGATTAATGATATACGTATGATCATCTCAGTAATTATTCATGATTATAAATGATAAAATATATAAATTAACAGAATTATATATATACACGAAGTGATCCAAAATTTTTATCTCGTCTTTTGGTTAGATTAAAAATTTTCCTTTTTAGAAATTTTAATCTCATGCATTATTTCAAATAATTTTAATTAAGAAATTTACTTGTTTATGGAATGTAGCAATTAATTAATTTTAGGACCTGGCACATAATTTACCAAAACAATTCCGCTTTTGTAACAGATTGATAAGGCGATCGCACAACCACAGCCGCTCGTTCAATATCACGCGGTCAAAAAGCCAATTACTGGGCCAAAATTAAGAGGAAAAAAGGAAAAAGAAAAAGAAAAAGAAAAAAAAAACAGCGCCAAATCGCCGTTTGCGGAGTACGCCCAAACCTCTATAAATTGAAGGGTAGCCTTCTCAGTTTTTTCCATCTCGCCTTGTCGCTCTTTGCTGCTGTTGCTGTTTTCTCTCTGCCGCATTAGGGCTTGATCAATTGCTGTCAGGCACCATGTTGGTGTACCAGGATCTGCTCACTGGTATTCTTGATCAATGTGTTTTTTTTTCTTGATTGATCATACTCTGTGCAAGATAGATCTAAGATCTGACATAAAAATTGTCTTTAGTAGGGTTTTAGTGCTATATCTGAAAATTTTCCTGTTTTTCCTTATCTTTTCTGACAACTTTGTGATGTTCTGCCTCAGACAACTTTGTGCTAATCTGCAAACTGTTCTGAGATCAAAATTTGATTTTGTTTGTGCTTCGGGGTGTATAAAGCAATTGAGAAGGGAACAAATAACCTTTTTGTTAGTACAAGTAACATGTAACTGAAGTCTCGTTGTTATGAGACGGAGCAGTTGTTACCTACGATAATCTTGCGAAAAGCTTGAACGGGAGAGAATTGGTCTCTGAGACACAGTAATACTTATTAAATTCAGAATCTTGGGTTCTTTTAAATGCTAGGATGTATCTTAGACTCCTACAGGAGATTTCTTTTTGCTGATTTCTTGTCACTTCGATTTTGAATTATATCCTTAGATGAAAAGCTGTAAATTTGAAATTTGTAAGTTGCTTTATGGAAGTATCTCAACAATTTTCTTATCATTTCCACCTAAGATAACTTTTTTGTATAATTCTGAAGTTTTGGTTGGACAAGGTTTAAATGTTGGTGGTTTTCTCCGTCTCTCGTTGTGTCATATCTATGTTTGCCTGTCAAATCCATAAATCGATTGGGTTTATAGTGGGACTGTTGCACAACATCAGTAAATTAGGTAGTCTATGAATCAGCCTGTGGTCACTCTGATCATATTTCAAACATTCACCTTCATATTCCCTTTATGTACTTTTCTCAATCAACTATTATACTTTTATCTCTGATGTTTGATTTCTAGATTCTGATGTTTCATTCATCATAAAAACTACCTTGATTCAATCATATCCATGGCATATAACATTTAGGATTTGCAAGTTTGTGGGTGATTATTCAAAAAGATGTTTGACTTAACAATGCCAGATCTTATCATTCTTTGATGTGTTTCCTCATAATTTTGATATATATGCTTAATACTAACAATTTCAAATTAATCCTTTTGGTTCCTTGCATCTTTGCTTATGGGTATCTTTTTATGTTAGCACTAAATGGTTTAGTTTATCACTTTTAGTTGACTTAACAGTTTGTTTTTATTTATATATTTAAATTGTGTTAGAATCAATTATGTCTCATGTATATGTTCCTCACATATAGATCAACTTTTGTTTGCCAAGTCTGATGGTCTATCATGTTCTTCTAGGTGACGAACTATTGTCTGACTCATTTCCTTGCAAGGAAATAGAAAATGGGATGCTTTGGGAGGTTGAGGGGAAGGTAATTCATCATAGCATATGTATTCTATACCAACTCTAGTGCTCTCTCCTGCTATTCATAGCATATAATGTTAATTTTAAATATATTCTAATTAGATAATGCCTGATTTGTAGTGGGTAGTCAAAGGAGCTGTTGATGTAGATATTGGTGCAAATCCTTCTGCAGAGGGTGAAGGAGATGAAGGTGTTGACGATACTGCTGTTAAAGTTGTTGATATATCGGACACCTTCAGACTTCAGGTCAATATTTTTTTCAGTCTTAAAGATTTGTTTAATTTTGAATGGTAAACTATAACTATTATTATGAATAACAGGAACAACCTTCTTTTGATAAAAAACAATTCGTGACCTTTATCAAGCGCTATATTAAGCTGCTAACACCTAAATTGGATGAGGAAAAGCAAGAATTGTTCAAGAAACTTATTGAAGGGGCAACCAAGTTTTTGCTTTCAAAGCTCAAAGATCTGCAATTGTAAGGATTAAATTTGTTTCTTCAAAATTTTCTTGGTTTGTCGATGTTAATGCATGTCAACTTTTAATTTCTTTTCCTTACTTTTTAGCACAATATTAGTGGAAAACTAGAAATACCTGCACATGTTAACCATAAATTTGTCTCTGACAGTTTTGTGGGTGAGAGCATGCATGACGACGGAAGCCTTGTCTTTGCATACTATAAGGATGGTGCAACTGATCCAACATTTTTGTATTTCTCCTACGGATTGAAGGAGATTAAATGCTAGAGAATGCCTCATGCACCAAAGATGTTTTTAACCTTGATCGAGTTATCATTCCTTCTGTCTTGAAAACACAAGTTTTTATATATTGTTTCTTTTTGACTGTTTCAAAAGTGGTTCTGAAATGGTTCATACATTGTAATATATATATACTTTTGTACTTATGGTCCATTCTTTTCTGTCAATTGATAATGCTGCATCAAATTGGCTAAATACATGATTTTTGTCATAGATTCTCACGGTTTACTCATAAAGTTGGTAGATATAGTTATTGTCATTTTAGTATTTTGTGTCTCCCTGTCATAAGGTCAAGAGTTGCTTTTATAAGCCTTATGGCTTTGGAGCGTCAGATACTCTATTAATCAGGCATGAATCCTAGTTATGATACATTGTAACATTTTTTTTCTCATGGATATATCTATATAAAAGTTGCTTTTATATATGCAAAAATTTCAAGAAACCTTAAGATTAATTTTATTATTTTATGATGGTTTTGCTGTCTTTCTTTTGTCGGGCATTTAGATAAATACTTTTAAGATATTTAGCGGAAGCTATCAAGAACTTGTGAAAAAAGTTACGATTTAAAATGATATCAAAAGAGCAATTTTTCCTCCATCGAATACCTACATAATTTGACTTGTAACATTAAACCATTCATCTAATGCTAAGTAAGAGGGTAAACTATGGCAAACCAATTACTGTCCCAGAAAATTAAACTGCCAAACAGCATTTATCACACACAAGATGAGAGGAAGAAAGTAGAGGAAAAACAAAATATTTGAAGGATAACAACATCCTGTTGTGGATCTAAAAAAAAAAAAATAGTTTCTCTGAATACACAACAATCCTTTTTCCATTTAGAGTTGATACAACTTCACTTCATCCCTTGCAATTGCAAATGCTTATAGCAACAACAAAGTCTCATCTATGATGCATCATATTCCTTCGGGGGGATTGCCGGTAGCATCATCTGAAGGTTTGATTTCCTCGGAACCATCTTGTGACAAATCTTTGGGGTTCTCCTTGCCATCCTTGCTATTCTCATCACCTATGACTTGATTTTCAGCATCTTCGTTCAACTGTACAAGAAGTGTTAACATTGTTACGTATGCATCCATACACTGTCACCATTCAAGATGGCTAAATACTTCTTTGATACTCAATGAGTTCAATTGAGGAACTAATTTCCAAGATTTTTGGGAAATGTAACACTATACTGCAACTATGCTCCAAAATCCAAACACACATAGAAAAGACCACTGAAGATATATATTAAGATACCCCTAAATTTTTTAGGCTGGCGGTGACTTCCTCTTGTTGCTTCTGCAGAGTTGTCTTCAAATCTTTGAAGTCCTTTATCAAGTCAGACAAGAAAACTGAGCATTGCATGTGACAAAATAAGAAAATAAATGCAAGATTGTGAAGCCTTACAGATCTCAATAGTTCGACATCAGTATTCAGTCTACTCTTCAACTCCGATAGCTCCTGCATGAATAATCTCAGAATATAACCATTCAGCAAAAACAATTAGAAATTACCATATTGCATGGGCATGCATAAAATGCAGTGGGCAGCCAACTATCACTTCACTTGTGTACAGTTAAATGGTAATTCACGTCAAAGATGTCGGCGTACCATAATCAAGGTTCATACCAAGTATCTATAGAAACACAAAACTGCGAATAGTGGACAAATGGGTTAAATATTAGACCGAGATCATTATTAACATTTGGTTAGTGTACACGGGAAAGACCATTCACCTAAGGGACACCTTCAATAAAGCATAGGCCTATAGCACCAGCCTACCATGTAAGAAGAAATTTTTAAAACAAACTAACGACAAAGTCTAATCTCCATGATCTATTTATTGAATTCTAGTTCATAAACCAGTACTCTCTGGTGCTTCTAAACATCCAAGATTTGAATGCTGCAAGAGAATCTGATTCTTAATTATGACACTTGTGTCTCTAACTAAGAAGTTCGGGTACAAAATCAGATTAGCAAGAGCATTTCAAAATCAAACTTGCAAGAACATTAAAAGATTTGGGAATGAGAAAACAAGAGAAATTTCAGCACAATAGGAGATGGGAACTCACATCCTTGTAGGTTTTCACTTGTGTATCTAGCTTCGTTCTCCAGCTTTGCAAATCCTGTAATGAAACTTACATAGAAAGTTCAGAAATCTTTCGCTTTTGCGTCTGATACTAATTTCCTTCAGTCCCTCGGATACTCACAGAAAAAAAGTTTAAAAGCAACAGAGCACGAACCTGTTTCAGACCTTGAAGCCTTGCCAATAACTCTGACTGTGATTCGTTCAATTCCTGCAAAGTCGGCTACACTTAATCAAACGAATTTAACCCAAAATATAATCCGGTAACACCAAAAAAGTGTAATATTATCTCACCGCAACTTTAGCCGCGACGGGCTGCAAATCGTCCTGCTTTTTCTTGTCAAAATTTACCTCCCATTTTAAGATCCCATAAGGAAATACAAAGGCACCGACTAAAACGAAGAGATCTGGACGAGGACGGAAGCGAAAGAAGAAGCAAAGCAAAATCCAAAATACTCACAGTGGTCGGCGAGAGTGTAGCGGCGGCGGAAACTGGAGGAGATGGAGGCGGAGCAGGATCGGAGTCCGACATTGTAGTTCGTGTGCTAGGGTTTGGTCTCTCGAGTCTGACAACCGCTGCTCCTATTTGAAAATGGGAATCTTTCGAGAGGAAAATATTGAAAAAAAGGAAAATTAACGGGCAAAATTGAAAATTGTCAAAGTCGGCAGCGCCCAATTGACAATGATGTACCCGACTTACTATTGGAAAGACAATGGGCCCCAAGATATTACTGTTGAATCTTAACGAGTATATCCGAAAACTCCAGTTGTTGTGGTTCTCCTAATTTTAACAAAAAAAACCCGATTCGATCTAAATCCGGTCCAATCTCTAGAGAACCTCACTCAAACCCCTTTTAATCATTTCCCTCGTCTCCTCTTCGAAGCCCAACCCCTTTCTGCCCCCATCTCGCATCGCCACCAAGCAGACGGTCGAGTACCGGCACGAAGCTCGACCGAGAAGAAGCCCTAACCCTATCCTCTTTTTCTTCCGACCACTTGCTCGCCTCCTGCAGAGATGCCGCGCGAGATCATCACCATCCAGGTCGGGCAATGCGGCAACCAGATCGGCATGGAGTTCTGGAAGCAACTCTGCCTCGAGCACGGGATCGGCAAGGACGGCCTCCTCGAAGATTTCGCCACTCAGGTTCGTTCTCTGACTCCTTCGAAGATTTCTCCTGAAGGCCGCGGCCACTGTAAATCGCAGATCCCTTTGCGCCAAAGTTTTGTTACTTTAACCAATTAAATAGATAGTCAAGGCTTTGATGAATTAGTGGTCCTTGAGTTAAATATTGAGCGTACACAGTTGCATTTTCCTCTGGAAGTTGGTTGAAATGCTTGTTTTGCCTTTCTTTTCTTTGCCTTACTGGTAATTCCAGAGTTCATTGACTATATTGATTTTGGATTACTTGACCATTTCTACTATATATTCCTAAAGTTGACTTAAGCTAAAAATCCATGTGCGCACTGTATATATTCATGGTGTTCATGAAGTTCTTTTACTGTTTGCTATGAGGCATATAACACCTTGAACACGAATGTCTATTCTATTACTTGCCACAGGGTGGTGACAGGAAGGATGTGTTCTTCTATCAAGCTGACGATCAACACTATATACCGAGAGCTCTTCTGATGGACTTGGAACCAAGGGTAATTAATGGCATCCAAAATAGTGAATACAGAAATCTTTACAACCACGAAAACATTTTTCTCTCAGACCATGGTGGTGGAGCTGGGAACAATTGGGCTAGTGGTTACCATCAAGTATGTTATGCTTTATTTTTTTATTCACATTCCTTTTCTTATTAAATCAGATATATGGAAGGTGGATACTTAATTGTAACCTTTAACTTATATAAGGTCAGCAGTGTGTCTTGTTTATTTACCAATAGCTCTGCATAAAGAAATGAAATTAACAGTTTTAATTGTCAATGAATATATTTTTCATGTTTTGAGGATTTTGACCAAATAATATATTCACTTTTTAGAAACATATTCGGGTCCATTGGTTCTCTGGTGATGTTACTGCCTACTTTCTTAACCATCTATTTTTACACGGTGGTGTAACTTTTTAGTTTAGAAAATTCCTTTTAAGAATCCTCTCTTAGCATATCCTCCTAGGTTCTGTCACAGTAATTTGGTTTGTTTATAACTTGTCGCTATGGTTAGTGGTGATCCGCTGGTGCCATAGTGAAAACTGTTCCTGTATTTGCTGTATGATTATTAGAGTTAGTTTAGATCCACCATGATAGTGTAGCCATTCAGAATTATGTTTGTGTCTTATAAATAAGATATAATTGTTCATGTGTCAGTAATATCTATCCCATCAGTTCACATGTTGGCTTGGGCCACTCAAATCTGATTGATTTCTTATTAACATGTAAAAGGAGAGTGTTAACAGAATAAATGTGTAGAATGTCAGCTTTCTAACAGCTGCTTAGAGTAAGTGCTACTATTAGGTGTTATGTTGGTGTCTTTGTATATATTTAATTATTCTCTTTTCTACAAATAATATTACTTTACTATTTTCAGCTAAGGAGGCTATTTGTTTACTTCTTTCCTTGATTGGGTCTTTTCCTATAACCAAACATTCTTGGCATAAAATTTAACACGATTTATTGGCATGTGGAAGTGACTTTATTAGTTATTTATTTGCATTATTTTTAATGCTCATACCATTAATTAATGTGATTTAACCTTTATTTGCTGTAACTTGGCCTTTCCAGGGTGAGCAAGTTGTCGATGACATCATGGATATGGTTGACAGAGAAGCTGATGGAAGTGATAGTCTTGAAGGTTTTGTATTATGCCACTCAATTGCCGGAGGAACAGGTTCAGGTATTGGGTTTCTCTTCCATCACCTTGGTGTCTATAATTAGATATAAATGATGTTGATATTTCATCGTGATGTAAGTTAACAGATCTTTTTCTTGTCAATTCTGAATTGTCTTTTGAATTTTGTATATGAGCAATAATAGTGAGCGTCTTTTTTGATGTTATCATAGTATTGTATTTTGAAGTCCTGCATCTGTCATGCATATTAAAGCTAACGTTGTTGTTGAATTGTTTAATAAAGTTCAATAGGTTCTGCGCCAATGCTTATCTTCTTCCTGTTTACAAGAAAAATAATTTTATTTTATTTTAGTTGACATGGTAGAAGGGAAGTACTTCCTATAACAAAACCTATCAAACTCAAGAGGCTGATTGTTTTCCTATAATAATATTGTTCATGTTTTCCCCTGATAAACAAATTTCTTTACACATTTCTAATTTGATTCCACATCAACATAAAAAAAAAAACTAGAAAATATCTCCATACTTGACCAATAACCTTCTCGGTTATTATCACGCATTAATCATTGTCAGTATATTTGTAGCTTATGTCATGTAGTAACTATCTTGATGCACAATTGCATTCTTGCTAACATTTGTTTTCTTCCTTTTGTGTGATTTGCATGTAGTGCAGGTATGGGTTCGTATCTCTTGGAGACTCTGAATGATCGCTACAGCAAAAAACTTGTCCAGACATATAGTGTATTCCCTAACCAAATGGAAACCAGTGATGTGGTTGTCCAACCCTACAATTCACTTCTGACTTTGAAGAGGTTGGCATTGAATGCTGATTGCGTCGTCGTTCTCGATAATACGGCATTGAATAGGATTGCTGTGGAGCGCCTTCACCTAATGAATCCTACCTTTGTTCAAACAAATTCTTTGGTCTCCACAGTCATGTCTGCTAGCACAACTACTCTGCGGTACCCAGGATACATGAACAATGATTTGGTTGGCCTTCTTGCATCCCTGATTCCAACTCCAAGATGCCATTTTCTGATGACAGGATATACACCACTTACTGTGGAACGACAGGTTTGACAATTCCTTTTACAGTTCTGCTTGTATATTTTGCGAATTGAATTATGAAGGGTATCATGGTACTAGTCTGCCTAATATATAATTAATATCAATAGAGCCTCAGGTTTTCCAAAGATAGTGAGCTTAATCAAAACCTTTTTGTCCTTGTGTGCTAAATCTGCTGAAGCAAGCAGACCAAGAAGGAAGTCTACATCGTTAAACATCTATATGCTTATAAGTGGCATTCTAAATTTTTTTTTATGAGATTGCCTATTTTCTTGTATTTGATAAAGTGTTCTACGTTCAGTTTTCTGTGTTTTGTCCAGTTCTGTGCTTTCCTAGTGAGTTGATCATCAATAAAATGGGGCAGGAAATCTCAAAAATGAGGAAAAGATTTAGAAATTAGGATACTTTGGCTTCTGTTTGCTACAACAAAAATTAGCAATTTAATGACTTGTTTTGTCTTCTTATCTGTCAATTTGAATTGCACATTGATGCTTTCTACTACTCACTCGCATCAGTTATAATAAGTGCATCAATTTGTCTTGACTCTTGTCATAATCTTCTTCTGGTATATCTTGCATGTCAATTTGAGAAAAAGTCTTGATGCACTTGTTAGGATGTTCTAAATGATTGTTTCACCATCTCTGTGGTAAAGTATAATGATTCATAATTTTCTGTAATATAGTTTCTTGATCTCGACAGATGGATAAGATCATAAAAGGATGGATAAGAATTAAAATAACATAGAAATATGAATATCTCCTTGATCTGCTTGATTTGGGAGGGATAATAAATGAGCTACTGGAACCCATTAGATCTGCCCAATTTTTTCCATCTACTCTAGTCCATCTGCCAAAGTAAACAACAAGAGGGAGCAAAAATTTTAGGAATCTGTTCTATCATCTGTCCACTCACTTATCCATCCAAAGAATCATATTCTTAGATGAAATTACAATCTTCATGCATTCTAATTCTGCCTCAGACAAATTGCTCCTAGCATTTCCCGTCATTTGTTTCTAGAGACTTGTACTTTCTTGATATGATTGGTATGTGAATTTCCTGCTGGCAACTTTTTTTTCAGGTCAATATGATACGTAAGACTACTGTTCTAGATGTGATGAGGAGACTTTTGCAGGTGAATGCAATCTTCCTTTTACTATTATTTTGTAGTGCTTTTCTAAATGGATCTGCTCCTGACTGATTTCTCCTTGGCAGACTAAAAATATTATGGTGTCATCTTATGCTCGCACAAAAGAAGCTAGCCAAGCTAAGTATATATCCATATTAAACATTATCCAAGGAGATGTGGATCCTACACAGGTAATGGTTTGTTTGGAAACTAGGTTGAGTGTTTTTTCCCTATATCTATGAAGCTATGTTTTTACTTGTCAGCTCGTTAGTTTTTTGAGTCTGTAAATGCATCCGTTACAAACAAATATGGTTAGAATGCAACTGTATTCAGTGATAAAAATGTCCCAACAATGATTTTGATACCTAGCAACAGTAAAAAAATTATATACACATGACCGTGTCTATGTAGGGCAGGAAAGCACCAGTCAATATGTTTCCTATGGACTAGTAAGAATCCATGGTTATGTCTTCAAGTAATATAATGGATCTTTAACTAGCAGCTGTTGCTCATGACTTATCATCGACATGTTTTTGGGATAATCTGTTTGTGAAATAGCTCTTTTTTGGCTTTCTCCTGCATCTTTATTAATTTGTTCTTTCATCCAGGTACATGAAAGCTTGCAAAGGATACGTGAAAGAAAGCTCGTTAACTTTATTGAGTGGGGCCCAGCTAGCATTCAGGTTACGTGGATGACATAATTTGTGTTGGTTCTTGATTCAATTTGGTTTGACTTTGATTATGTTGATTTGCAGGTTGCATTATCTAGAAAATCGCCATACATCCAAACTACCCATCGGGTAAAACTACTTGCTTGTTGCATTCTCTGTAGATAATGAGTTAGCAAGACCAGCATTCCATCTCTTGAATGTTAATCCTCTTTTGTCTCATATTTTAGATTGATAACTTCTAACATCATCTAGAAGCCAAATCTCTTGTTCTAAAAGCATTTGGAAAGTATATGAAGAAACTGTGAATGAGATCTATTTTGAGAAATGATTGGAATGATTGTCATGACTTGACTTGTACATGTGAAAATTCAATTTGATTTGATATTTCACTCTATGAATTAAGTCCAATTTAACTCTATCAACTTTCTGTAAATTCATTTAGGTAAGTGGTCTAATGCTGGCAAACCATACCAGCATTCGGCATCTTTTCAGCAAATGCCTGGGTCAGTATGAAAAGCTGAGGAAAAAACAGGCTTTCCTCGACAATTATCGAAAGTTTCCAATGTTTGCTGTAAGTCCAAGAGTTCCAAGACTCCACATTTGGATTGAATTCATAACATCAAAGCCTTTTTTTGGATTGTGTTCATGAAAGTTGAAAAGTCTAAGTATGTCATTAAGACGCTCGTATCTAATTATACTATTTTATTTGGCTTTATCAGGATAATGATCTTTCTGAGTTTGATGAATCTCGGGAGATAATAGAAAGCTTGGTCGATGAATACAAGGCATGCGAGTCCCCAGATTACATCAAATGGGGAATGGAGGTAAACATATAAAAAAAAACATATTTCTGCTTATTTAAACCGTTTGTATATTTGAGTACTTTCTTATAATGGCATTATAATCAGGAAGAAGGCGATGCAAGTATAGCAGCTGCCCTAGATTCAAAACTAGTAGTGTAAATATCAAGTTTGGCTTGCCACTGAAAGCCATCTCCTATGAAAAAGAGGAAGTATGTTTGTTAACGCATGGGCGGTGTTCTTGCCAACTTCTCGCTGAATGGTTATGATGCAATGTATAATGATGGATTTGCATGATGGAAACTGGTAAATTAACCTTGAGAAGCTACATAACCTGCTTTCTTATTTTATACCTTGCTTCTGCTTCTAAATTACTTTAGTATACCTGAAATATTAACACTTTATGCGCATACCAATTGAACACTAAGTTACACTTTAATCTAATTTATGTCAAAATATATATTATATATATTTTTTTATGTGCTACGTAAGCCTTTTGTCAAGAAAGTTAACCGAGTATCTTAAGCAACTAAAGATATTAGAAATGGCATTTTAAATCAATTTTTTTTGTTAAAAAAATGGAATTCAGATCCAAATAGTTTGAGATCAAAGTTACCGACTTTTGAAAATTCCTTTTCACTGTATGTCAAATTTCATTAGATCACAACTTATTAATTTGTTTGTTTTACAAAAAAATTTATAGTGGAAAATTTTCGCGGATCAAATCTGTCGTTTTAGGTTTTATTTGATTCATTATTTTTTTTTTGTTTTATAAACAATAATATGATTATCAATGAATGATATTTTAAGATCATCATTGTAGTAGAGTTGTAAATACATCGTGTTTCTTGAATAAATTTAGTATTGTCCTCACGGTATAAGTCAATGACTAATACAGATATTGTCTCATAAAATTTAAAAATCAATTCTGATTAAAGATCAGATTTTATTTCATCGTTTGTCACCTTAAATAAATTTAGTATTAAATTTTATAGGAATTATTTATATTCATTTAATATGCATAAAAATTATTAAATAAATAAAATTTAATAATTTATTAAACTAATTGAATATGTATATACATATTTAACGAACTGTTTATAATAAAATTTATATTATCAAATTAATTTGTAGATAAAATAAAGGAGTACGAGCAAATAAATTTATATTATTAAGTTCATGGACAAATATAACTCAAATAACTGTGTAAAAAATCAAATTAAAAGTTTAATAACATTTAAATGAATCAAATTAAAGTTACATCGAACCAAAAGCTCAAGTTAAAAACAATTAAGTTAAATTTAAATAGCTTGATTAATTTTAAATTTAACTTACTTAATTATCTTATTAAAGAGATTTAGATTGGGTTTTTTTTTCCCAATTTGGCCCTTTTCAACCACCGGCAATAAAAAGGGCTTAATATCCAACAAATGGAACATCGTTCCAGATCAACACTGAAAAGTAGCAAGCGAAGGGTAATTCTTGCCCTATTTTCTCACCTAAACGAGGCGAGCACTCTGGATTCGCCGAGACTCGAGAACACCACTCGCTGGTTTCATTTTGGGATGCCCTCATCGCACAACGATTAGGGGAAAAGCGTTGAGCTACCCGATCACTGCGGAGGAGACAATGTACAGTGATCCTAGCGACGGAGAAGGCGGCGGCGGCCACGAGGCCGCTGCGCCGAAGAAGATTCCGTCCGCATCCTCCATGCCGTGGGTACGCAACCTTCGCCGCTACGTCGGATCCGGCGCCGGACTTGGCTCTGAAGCCCTCATGGGTCAGCTCCCTCTACGCCTCTAGCTATGATTTTTTGTTGCTTGCTGGAAATAACCTTTTTGGCAGTGGCTTTGGTCTCTTTAATTAGAAAATGGAAATAACCTTTACGATACCACTGTAAGTTATCGTCTTAAGGAGGAAACCGGATAATTGCTGATAAAATGCAATTTCTGCAGGTATAATCTAAGTTAATTTTACCCATTTCTCTTGCAATTGAAACTTTCCTTGTGCCTATTTGTAAAGTTTGTGCTAGTAGATCATGTGAACATATCAAATACTAAGATAACCTAGAAATAAGAGCTTAACCAGTAGTTCTACTGTTTTCCTAACTCGGATGTAATCAATGTTCCAAAATCAAGAATTCCTTGGCTTCACAAGGGTTGCATATTTACCAGTGCATTAGATTAGACAATATTTTCTGATGTAATTATGTCATATGACTTACAGTAGATTTTGGTTATCAATTACTGGTGCCAATAAATCAGATATTTAATTCTGAAGTTCCATTATAGATAAAGGTTTTCTCAATCATCAACATCATAAAAAATGGTGTCATTTTGAGAAACCTGATTGTGCTTTGCATTTGGATGAATCTTGTAAAATTCCATGGATTTTTCTCTCTCTCCATGCCAAAGGAGCAAGTCGTTTATTCCAATAATTGATGGCCCTGACTTGTTGGCTTGAGTGTGAACACCAAGCTGTTTGTATAAGAATTTGGAAACTTAGCATGTTTTGCTAACTTGCCAATTTACTATCTACCTGTCTTCCTATTGATTCTTTCTTTTAAGTACAAGTAGCTACAGGTTTTGCTATGACTTCTTACTACAGCCTAACTATTATAGAGGTTTTTTCCTTAGCTCAGTACATAAGGCCAACTTTGGTTGGTTAATGGTTGGCTAATATAATGGTTCTAATGATGATTCTATACAAATTTCATGTGTACCTTCATGGTGAATTTAAAAATCCTGCAAATTAACTTGGGTTATAGGTGTAGTTTTGGTTGTACTGACCACATCTTTTAGTGTAACTAGTTATTCCTTGCATATGTCTTAATGAATATATTTATAGAAGGTTTTTATGCATGCCCTGTATTCTGGGCACGTGAACTAAAGGTATTGCTCAGGGCACATGACTAAAAGATGTTGCCTAAACAATCACAACAATTTGCAGAGCTGGAAACAAAAAGGATATTGCTTGAAATTTTCAAAGAGCGGCAACAGAAAAATGCTAAAGCTGGCAAAATCCCTAGTTTCTACAAAAAGGCATGTCAGTCCATTGGCTCTGGATTTCCTTGTTCCTTTTTGTCTGAATATTCACTGTAGCATTGGATGGCGTGATGATGGCTTGTCCCCTTTCTTCAATTTCTCCATCTAACATGTCTACCTTCCATTGATGATATTCACCTAAATCAGTGCATTTCTTTCACTTTATAAAAACTAATTCAGTGAAAGCTTTTCGAGATTGGTTCTGATAGCATATTCTTTTTGTAAAGCAGAAGCCTGAAGAGGGATCAATTAGTCACAGGGTTCAGGGATTGGCAAAGTATCGATTTTTGAAGGTAGGGGTTACAAAGAGCATTGGTCTTTTAGCTGTTGACAAGTGTACCACACATGGCCAGCCATCTGAGTTGCTAATTATTCATAAGGCTGAGAACGAACTGATTGTTTGGGATGCTTCCAGTTCCTTTATGCACTCAGCTTCTATATGCTTTTATTGTGCAGAAGCAATCAGAAATTTTACTGAATGCTGATGACCTGGATGCTATGTGGGCTTGCTTAAGGGAAAATTGTGTTATTGATGATGCTACTGGAGCTGAAAAGGTAAGCATGCGATCTCAGATTATTCTTTCATGCCACATCTTCAGAAACCTGTCCATTTTATATCTGTATAATTTCTTTATTTGCTAGAAGCACATTTCCAATTTATTGCATTCTCTTTATCTTATAATTTTGAATAGCTGGAGCATTTACTAACTTGATAAGGTGGATAAATCATTCTATTCTCTGTACCAATTAGTCATTTTATTGAAGTCTGTGTATGGCATCATGAAGCATCTGAATCTTCATTTATTTCAATGGTGACCAGCACTTACCTTTAATGACATTGTAGATTGGGACTAGGCATGTTTATGTTATTTATCTGTAAATATGGGCTAAGCATGTTTATGTTATTGCTGATTTATGTATGTTATTTTTTATGGTAAGTCAATGTCTTGTGTTATTGCTTCATACAGATGAACTATGAAGATTTCTGTCACATTGCCTCTCTCTGCACAGAGCAAATTGGTCCTAAGTGTCGAAAATTTTTTAGCCCGTCAAATTTCATGAAATTTGAGAAGGATGAATCTGGCAGAATTGCAATCCTGCCTTTCTATCTATATGTGATGCGAACGGTAACTTCCATTTCCTTAGTAGTGTACATTCTTGTCTTTATATAAAAGAAATTATTTATGTGGAATATTTATCTTTTTTTAGCTAATGAGATTATATTCAGAATATAGATTTTAAGTTGCATGAAGGACTCGCTATATGAATAAATTCAATTATAGTCGTGTTTCCTGTTTACCTGTTCATTCTTGATTCTGTTGAAAAGTGGTTACTGGCCCATTTCACTCATTATGTTCTTTTTTCTTGGATACTTGGAACAGTTAGCACTGTTGGAGTGAATTATGGTTATTTAGTGATTGTGTTATTGTTTGTTGTATTTTATTTAATGATTATGTTATTGTTTGTTGTAGATCTATCTTATGATGCATGGTGAACTGGTTATCGTTTTATTTGAGTGTAATTGTGTAAACATATTAAAACTTAAGGAACTGAGTTTTAGCATCTATACTCCTGTCATGATTCATAATAGAAGCTTTGATCCAACTAAAACAACTCATATTGATATGTGCCTCAGCTAGGTGGCTTTAATAAGTAGATTCAAATACAAGCATCACTTATTTTGTATGCTGATTGCCAAGTCCATGCTACGATCAATTTGATATGTATTAGCTTAAATTTACATCAAAAGTAGACTGTCAGCTAACTTGCTTCTTGTCTGATGAAGGACCAATTAATGTTGTACGTTAGGTGCTGGATATATAATCTAAAGGAATGGGTTGTAGGATTGTGTATCTTTATGGGATTATAAAACAGTAATTTTAAGTTGTGGGATTGTGTTTCTTCATGGGATTATTAAATGGTAAATTTAATTTTTTTTGTCTACTTTTATTTTATCTACTTTTATTTGGAAATTGAATTTCTTTTAGCAACTGATAAAAGATGTGGATCACAAATTCATTGTAAGGTTTTTTTTTTATATTTAAAAAATTGATAATATGCAGTTAATGGTCCTATGAATAGATGATAATGTGTAAATGATATCGTCTGTTTGTAAATTTGTTGCTTGTTCTCGTTACTGTGAATCATGATGTATTATATAGTAATGTCCAGTTTGCTGTAATTTCATGTTGCCAACTTTGTCTTGAATATGTGAACTTCTGAAATTCTTATGCATCTATTTTTTTTCTTTCTTTTCGGCTTCAGGTTTCACTTACGCAGGCAAGAATTGATATGAGTGAGCTTGATGAGGATTCAGATGGTTTTCTTCAACCTCATGTATGAATAAAATTCACTTTTGAGTGTTGAAATCTGCAACAGATCTATTTTTTGTTTTCCATCCCAAATGTAAGAGTCTAATCACTGACTACAGGAAATGGAGGCATATATAAGAGGTCTTATTCCTAATTTGGCACAACTCCATGACATGCCTGGAGCCTTTATTCAGATGTATTGTCGAATAGCTGCACGCAAGTTCTTCTTCTTTTGTGACCCTCATAGACGAGGTTTTCTTCTTGAACTTTTGTACTACTTGAAATATGTTCCTGGAGGATTTGCTGTGTTTCTTCTATAGTAAATTGGTAAGATTTAGATAATTCTAATGTGGATTCAGTCCAATAATCATAGGAAAATCATGCATAAAGAAGGTGCTGCTGAGCAACTGTCTCCAAGAGCTCATGGAACTTCATCAGGTACTTTTCTGCCGTTGAGTGCCGCCACTTTTCTCCTTTTTTCTTATTTTAAGAACTACACTGAAACTAATCCATGTCTTTCTCATTTGCTATCAATTAAAATTTCTCTCCATCTTTGTGAATTCCAAAAAACTTGTGATGTTTCAGTTAAACTGTTTGAGGATAGTTAAGGAAGAAGATATTCTTTTGTAGTACAAATTAACTCCCTTCAGCATGGCACCATCTAAATCTCTCAGTTGTTGCCTGGGCTACATCTTATTATTTTATTTTGTGAGGCTGCCAGGCTGGTTCTTTTTATTTGATTGACATATTACAACTTGGACATTTTATTATGCTCTAACTTGAGGAGATCGCGAGAGTAATTAGTTTTGTCACACATTGTTATTTCTCTATCTTTTGTCATAATGTTATGGTATATTGGTGTTCTTATTTCTCTATCAGTTGTCATAACTTTATGGTATATCGCTGTTCTCTTTTCTTATTGAATAACAGCATTCTGTTATCCTTAGCTATCAAAACTGCAATAAGTTTTCCTTTGTTACATGTTTGTGTCAGGTTAAAGTCACAGTTTTAGTTGAATACTGGCATAAGATAATCATGGAATTGATCCTCGAATGATTTGTTTGCCATGGCCATATGTTTGGTTTACAAGGATTCTTTTACCTTATGCTCTAAGATCTGACAATCCTTTATTTGTGAGTTGGGGAAGTTTATATTGGACCCTTCTTCTAGTTCTCTGTATGATTTATTATTTCACTTTGTTCTTGTTGTTAGGAAAGCGAAGAAGAAGTTCCTGACACAGAGCAGGTAGAGAACTGGTTTTCATTGACTTCTGCACAGAGGATATGTGGTATGTTACATAATCCTGATTCTTGTCTTCCTATAATTTAGCAAAGGATATGTGGTATGTCGCATAATCCTGATTCTTTTCTTCCTATAATTTAGCAAATTCTTGTAGTTCTTAGATTTTATTTCTTTCTGATTGGAGAAAGCAAATCAATTTTGGTTATGGATTCATGTACTTTTAAGTTTCAGATGTTTTCCATGTGTTTGACATCTACTCGTAAAATTTGCTTTATCATGTCATGAGGACTTTAATCCTTCTCACCTATAGGCATGGCATGCTTGATTTGACCTTTCAGATTTTCAGTAAAGAGACTTGTCAAACTTTATCATGTGACTAGGTACTCATTTAGTTCTCATGCATAACTATGTCATGATTGATTTAACCTTTTAAATTTTCTAAATTAAGCACTCAACTTCCACAAGTTTATGAATACTAGTGCCCGTGGCTCATCATATGCTCAAAGTTATGGTGTTTGGAAAGTTCTGTTCTTCAATAAAGATTTACTTTGCCATTCAATGCACCTTTTCAATTCTTTCAGCCCTTCACTTATAGTTTGACTATTCCACAGATATGTTTCTTGCTCTAGATAAAGACAAGAATGGAACATTAAGTAAGCAAGAGCTCAAAGAATATGCCGAAGGGACACTGACTGAAATCTTTATCGAGAGAGGTAAGTAGCTAACCTGAGTGATAATAGGTTGTTCTTTTTTATTTGACATTTTAGTCATTATATTGTAATCAGCACTCTTTTATGAGTTTGTACTTCATTTATTGGCTTTTATACTAGTATAAATCCATGTGTATGTGAATGAAAAGAGTTATACAAGGGTTTTGGGGAAATTTATGCAAAAAGTATATAATGATTTAAAGTATAATGGAAAACCTTTGAGATAATGACATCATTACTGAGTACCGCCTACATTTGTCAACATGCTTCATCTCTAGATATTCTTATAGTTGAAAGAAAAAAATGTTATTTGCAAATTGTTCTTGCATATTGACTTTGATCAGGAAATACTGATAGGAAAATATTATGGGCTGAAAAATCTTCAAGAATTGTAACATGATTTAATTTTTCATCAAGCTGTTCTATGCAATAGACATCGACAGGTAATCAGGATCAATGGTAGAAGTTCAATATATGCACAAGCATGTCATGAACAATAGTTCTTTGAGAAAAACATAGCAATAAACCCATATGCCATCTATAAAAATATACACTGATTGCTTTTAGGTGCGTCTTATAGTCCCATTTTTTATGTGGACTTCCTTCATGACACCTAATGCTACCACTATACTGTTTCTTTAGCTAGATTAATAATTCCATGCAATAGGAACATATTCTATGCAGCAAAGGACGCTTACATTTTTTATGTTTTAAAAACACACGCTCCGCTTTTAAGAACCTAGAATGCCATGATAAAGAAATTCTATTCAATTGGAAATGTATCATAACAGCATGCACAACCTGATATGTCTCTTCTTTGTTTGCTTATGTGCAAAGTCTTTGATGAGCATGTACGCCGAAGTAAAGCTGGAGGGGGTAATACTCGTGAGATGGACTTCGAAAGCTTTCTGGATTTTGTTTTGGCCCTTGAAAATAAAGACACACCTGAAGGATTAACATACTTATTCAAATGCCTTGATCTTCAAGGACGGGGCTATCTTTCAACTGCTGATATGCATACCCTGTTCAGGTGAGTTTTCACCTATTTCACTAGAGTATTGAAGTAGCTGAAGTTTTCTTTTGCACTTCTATAGTCCCTCCTGGCATTATAAAATTGAGCGGGTTGATGAGTTCCAAACAAATTGTTATTGCTTTGTGGGCGATCTAGGTTCCTTCCAGTTTGACTGTATGAATGACATGACTCGTAATATTCTGGACTAGATAGTTGCAGAAACATTGCGGTGATTCACCTCATAATGATAACTTGACATCTGGGCTTGTGTTTCACTGTTTTTTTAAAAAACTATTAAAGTCACTATGCCTGATAATGAACTGTTCCCAAAACTATATTTGCCATTAACAAAATCTACGTCCATGCAAAGATTGCAGTGTCCCTATTATAGAATGTACGTCATTTTGGTAAAGTAGAACAATTGGTTTTGTGGATGACCGACAACTGTCATCGTCTATTTAGTTCTTCCTTTTAAAAGCCTCGAGTTATTGAAGCATCTCCATCTATCTATTCGTTATTATTTTGCTTTGCTGATCTTGAAACTCACTTGCCAAGTTGCCCTGTATCTAACCTTGCCAGAGATGTTCACCAAAAGTGGATCGATGGTGGAAACTATGAGCTATGCATTGAAGATGTAAGAGATGAAATCTGGGACATGGTCAAACCAGTAGACCCTCTTAGGATCACACTTGCCGATCTTCTTGCCTGCAAGCAAGGTGGTACA
>JBBUKS010000049.1:284143-296255 GCA_038050645.1 Hedychium gardnerianum
ATGAGGCCTTTTGGGTAGAGTCCAAGAGCAAAACCATGAGGGCCTAGGCCCAAAGTGGACAATATCATACCATTGTGAAGATATCTAAATTCTTTCGGTCCTAATACTATTAATTCAACTTTTTTTTCGACACCAAATAATGTTGAAAACAAATATCATATGCATGATCGAGTTTGAACATACTCTTAGATAATCTAAACCAGGACATAGACATTGTTGGTGATATTTAATATTTCGTTCATGATTACCACTAAAACTTTATATGTTGGGTTGGATCAATGTCATGCTGGCTCAATGTGCTTAGAATTAAAGTTTATTCTGATTCATGAAGAATTGCCATTTTTTGGCAATAGGAACAGGAAATCTGGCTTTTCCTTTGCCTTTTGCTCCTATTGTTAATGGTTACAACCTTTGAAGATGCTAGCTTCCAACCATTCCACTTTACATAAGTTTTCATTTTTGGCATATTCTTACAGAATTCCATACATTTCTGGGTTCTAAGTGCCATTGACATTGTAGTAAATAGCCAAATAGAGTAAGCAAGGAAAAAACATTCTGTAATGCATGTCTTTTGTGTCAGATTGGATTGTCAAAAATTTTAGTCTGTTTCTGTGTCCAAAAATGATTTTCTCAACAATATGGTGGCTAAATAACTCATGAAGACGAATTGCTACGACTGAAAAGACCTAGCTGGCTGTTAAACTAGAAGCTTTCCAGGGCGTTGGGTGTGTTAAACTAGAAGCTTTACACTTTAGGGCCTCATTTATGCCTCCTAATAAATATTTGCATATATGCTCTTGAATTAAATTACTTTTGTTCAACACTGGACGGTCAATATTGGATTGGAAAGTGCTTCACCAACCTGATATTGGTCGAAAGTTTCTTCTAGTCCAATTAAGTTTGATTGATACTTATCCGCATGTGCAGGGTGTTTACATTTGTCTTCTCAGATCCACTCAAGCACTTGGCACTATGTTTATATTGGGTTTGTGTGATCTGTGTCTCAGTTTTGCGGTTCTACGATATATCAAAGCACAGCAAGATTGAGAGGATTCTTCTTAGGAAATACTACCATTTAGTTGCAGTTCTAATGTTTTCACCTGCTCTTCTTCTTCAGGTAACATGCATATAAAATATATGTTCAAAAGATGCAACTTTTGTCCTATTTTTATACTTACAATGTATAACTGTATTGCAGCCTGCCTTTTTGAACCTTGCATTTGGTGCAGCCTTTGCAGTTTTTCTAGTATTGGAAATGATTAGGGTAAGTTTGTTGTCTATGATAAGTTTCTTCTTTATCAAGGTATTTTAATTTTCCTTACATTACATATCAAGCTAGTCCTTCCCATCCCCTAGTAAGCAGTCCATAAATCTAACAGAATGTGGGAATATGAGCTTGTGATACCTTACCTACACATTTTTGTTCTTTATTATGATTGGTTGACTTGTAGTTACACTCTAGGCCTTTTTTTTTTAATTAATTCAGTTTTAGTTATTTCTTCTTGTTCATATAACTTCGTTGGAGTTGAACTGATCTAATATCAAGTACTAACAGTCAATTCTTTCATCTAAGCATTTTGTGAGAATTAATATATAAACAAACCTAATTCTGGGCATGGTGATGGTGATGTATTGAAAAAGGTTGCTACTATAATGGTGTAACCACCACTAGGCCTTACATACCCCCCAATTATAATTTGAGTTATACTTTAGGTCTTGTCAGGGATGTCAAGCCTTAAATAGGGGAGATTGTCACACTTAAATTATATGGTGTATTGTGGATTAATAAATAATCTACATAAGCCTAGATGATCAGCTACTATTAACTTAGGATTGAGCATTTCGAATTAGTGGTTAGACCTATCAACTTAGGGTCAATTCTCTCGTCTAAGTGGCTTATGACAATTAGTGTTGGAGTGGGTCTAATTTTCAACATATTGAGGTGTTGATGTCAGAAAAAGGCTTCCTACATGCTGATATAGCCATGTTAACCTCACATATCTCTAATTAGATGTGATTCTAGGCTATATGAAGGAAACAATGAGAAAGGCAAGAAAGTGAAGCAAATTGGATTTCTTTTTACTACCACTTGTCTTTTAAAAATTTAACACTTCATCCTTATTTATACATTTTTGGATGCCATGAAAATCAACAAGACATTAAAAATATTAAATTCATTAACTAATAAGATTCATGAATCCATGAAGAGGTACTTGAGATGAAATTGAACTTTGCTTCTTGTAGAAGTAGAAGAGACATTTGAAATCAATTTGTAATTTGATTCTTGAATTTGGTTTAATCCAACAATGCCTCCCGTAAACCAAATATGTTTCTTACTCGTAAACCAAATATGTTTCTTACTCCTAGAGTCGTAAGATTCCTTGAAAATATAAATCCTCCAAGCGGCTTTGTAAAAATATCAGCAAGTTGTTCATTGCTAGGATAATACTGTAAGTTGATTTCACCTTCATTAACAAGTTCTTTTAGGAAATGAAATCGCAAACGGATGTGCTTTGTTCTTTCATGCAGTACTGGGTCATTTGAGACAGAAATTGCAGAATTGTTATCACAATATAATATTATTGGATCTTTTTGCTTGCATTTTAAATTTTCAAGAACTCCTCTTAACCATAAAATTTGACATCCTGCTGAAGAAGCTGCTATATATTCTGCTTTGGTAGTTGAAAGTGCCACAATTGGTTGCTTTTTTGAACACCAAGAGATTGCCCCACTTCGAATGTTGAAAATATAGCCAGAGGTACTTCGAGAATCATCAATACTTCCTCCAAGATTACTATCTGTATAACCAACAAGTTTGATGGACACTTGTGCTTTGTAAAAAATGCCATAATCAATGGTTCCTTTAATATATCGAAGAACCCTTTTTGTACCTTCCCAATGGTTCGAATAAGGTTTTTTCATAAATATGCTAATCAAACTTACTACGAACATGATATCGGGTCTAGTGGCAGTAAGATACATTAGATTCCCAACCAAGCTACGAAGTTGGATTCACCATCTTTCCTTCACCAATCTTGCTTAATTTCAAACCTGTGATGCAAGGAGTTGAGACTGGGTTTGCATGCAAATCTGTCATTTCGAATTAACTCATCATCGAGTTCTTAAATTCTGTCAATATCTCCAGATTATTTCCGTTGAAAATAAGGTCATCAATATAAAGACTCACAAGCATAAAACCACCTTCAGAATTTTGTTTGATATAAAGTGTATGCTCAAAAGGACATCTTTGAAAACCATATTTAATAAAATAATCATTAATTCGGTCATACCATGCACGAGGTGATTGCTTCAAATCATAGAGAGCCTTTTTGAGCTTATATACTTTGTCCTTTTAATCTATTTTCTCAAAATCAGGTGGTGGTTTGATATAAATTTCTTCTTGAAGAAAACCATTTAAAAAAGTTGATTTGACATCCATTTGAAATAATTTTTAACCATTTTGAGCAGAGCAATAATTAATCGAACTGTATCAAGTCTAGAAACAAGAGCAAATACTTCATTAAAATCTTCACCTTCTTTCTGCTTGTATCCCTTTGCAACCAATCTTGCTTTATATTTATTGATAGAGTCATCTGGATTGAGTTTAGTCTTGAAGATTCATTTCACTCCAATTGGAGTTTTGTGTGATGGTAAAGTAGTGAGCTCCCATGTACCATTCTTCTCAATAAAGTTTATTTCTTCATTCATGGCATGGACCCATTTTTTCTCTTTTGATGATTCTTCATATGTGATTGGATCTTCTCCTACAAAGAATGCAAAAAAGACATGATCTGTCATATTTACCTCTTCAATCTCATCATAAATGTCTCTTAGACTCCTTGTTTTTCTTTGCAACAATGATGGAGATTTACTACTTTCAGGATTATCAGGTTGCAAGGAAGGAGAGTCCTCATCAAAGTCAAGAAATTGCCAATTTGATAAACTTGTCAATTCTGAAAAAATATAAGAAGCCTTTTCATCAAAATGGACATCCCTGCTAATCACAATCCTTTTTGTTTTTGGATTATAAAGTTTGTAAGCATTGCTCCTTTCACTATAACCAAATGAAGATGCACTTTTCAGACTTGTCATCAAGTTTAGTTCTCAAAGAATCAAGAATATGGGCATATGCAAGGCAACCAAAAGTTTTTAAATGATGAACATTTGGTTCCATACCAGACCTCATTTGGAGTAGAATTCTATAACTTTTTTTTTGTAGGTGATTTGTTGATTAGATAGACGACACATTATGCTACTTTAGCCCATAATTCAACTAGCATATTATTCTTCTTCAACATACATCTGACCATATCTATGATTATCTTATTTTTCCACTTGCGACACCATTCTGTTTTGGCGAATAACGAGTTGTCAATTCATGTCTAATGCCATGGTTTTAACAAAATTCTTCAAATAAAGAAGACAAAAATTTGCCTCCACGATCACTTCTCAAATTTTTTATTTGACAGTCAGAATTCTTTTCTACTTGAGTTTTGAAAACTTTAAAGTAAGAGAGAGCTTCTTATTTTTCTTTCACCAAATATATCCAAGTTTTTCTAGTGTAATAATCAATAAATAATAAGAAGTACGAGTTACCTTCATGAGATGGTACTCGCATGGGTCCACACAGATCAATGTGCACAAGTTCGTGAATGTGATTCCCACTTAGATTTAGATGGGAATGGTTCTTGGTGTTGTTTTTCAAGCTGACATTCTTCACATGCTTCACTTATACTATCAATTTTAGGTAGTCCTTGAACAATATTTTTGCTTGATAATTCTTTCAAGCTTTGAAAATTCATGTGCCCAAATTTGTCATGCCACAACTTAAAAATTTCTTCATTAGCTGTAAGATAGCAGGATAACATCAAGTTTGAGAGGAAACAAATTATTTGAACCCAAACCAATCTTTGCAACATCCTGATTTTTCTTCTTCATGGTGTAAAATTTATCAACAAAGTGAATATCAAAACCTTTTTTTAAAAGATTGCCAACACTAAGGAGATTACTCTGTAGACCAGGAACATAGAATACCTCAGACATCTTTTTAATTTTTTCAGACTTTGTCTTGAAAGTGATTTCTCCTACTCCTTCAATTTTGTAGGATTTAGCATCTCCAATAGTTACTTGCCCATGGTTACTTTCGACAATAGTTGAAATAAACTTTTATTTCCCGTCATATGCCGATTTGCACCGCTATCCAGATACCAAATATTCTCAACATTTTCATCCCAAGCAATTAATAAAGTTTCAAAATTTTGAACTTCATTTTCATGTACTAAGCCAGCTTCACGTTTTTTCTCCGGATATTTTTCCCAACAATCATTTATTTTATGCCTTGGCTTATGACAATAATGACATTCAATATATGATTTCGTACCTTTGTAATTACCACGTCCTCTTCCTCATAGTTGTATGAAAATTGTATCTCCTCCTTTTTAACTCTTTGTTCCCCTTGTGAATATTGGTGAGAATGTCTTCCATCTCTTCCCTGATTTCGACCTCTTCATTTCAAAGCTTGATTTTGAGAAGAAATAAGAGGACTTCGTTGAAGGATTCTAACCCAATGAGCCTCCAATCTTCCTTGCAAGCTTTCTATGGACATTAATGAAAGATCATGTGATTCTTCTAGAGTGACTACCACGTTCAAATTTGCTTGGTAGGCTTCGCAAAATTTTCTCCTTCACCCTTTGGGTCTCCATGTTTTCTCCATTTGATGTCATTTGATTTACAATAGAACTGGTTCGTGTAAGTATTCTGAGACTTTTTCATTGTCTTTCATCTCTAGCTTCTCAAATTCTGTTCATAGAGATTGTAAGTGAACCTTTTTTACTTGATCTTGGCCGGAATAAGTCGTTTGTAGAATCTCCCATGCTCTTTGAGCATTGGTTGCTTTTGAGATTCTTTCATAAACTGAACTTCAAGCGCTTGATAAATTTGAAAAAGAGCCTTTCTATATCCTTTTGCTTCCTGCTCTTTAGAATATTTTTTTTGTGCTTCAGTCAATTGGTCTTCATCCTCTAGTAGATTTACACCTTCTTCATCAACACTCCATAAGTCTTTCATAAGAATACTCCAATAATCAAAATTTTCACGAATCGAGGTACAAGGGAACAATATTGTTGGCCATTTTTGCTAGCTTCAATAGTTAAACTAGAAGCAACCAAAAGATGAAGTTTAGCACCTGTTGAAGTTCTGAGTAGTGAAAGTACCTCAGTATCACTGTGCTCCCCGGCAACGGCGCCACAGTCCGTCGTCTTCACAAGAACCTCACACTGATACCAGATTGAAAGAAACAATGAGAAAGGCAAGAAAGAGAAAACATGGAGACCGGGAGGCATTGTTGGATTAAACCAAATTCAAGAATCAAATTACAAATTGATTTCAAATGTCTCTTCTACTTCTACAAGAAGCAAAGTTTAATTTCATCTCAAGTACCTCTTCATGGATTCATTCTAGCAAAAAGGTGATTACACTCACTCCAGGTGCCCTTTATAGCCTGTCCGTTATGTGAAGGGAGGTAAATCACGGGGTCAACTTATAGCCGACCGTCAAGTGGCTAGGGGGTGGGAGGAGTTTCTCTTCATGGATTCGTGAATCTTATTAGTTAATGAATTTAATGTTTTTAATGTCTTGTTGATTTTCATGCCATCCAAAAATGTATAAATAAGGATGAAGTGTTAAGTTTTTAAAAGACAAGTGGTAGTAAAAAGAAATCCAATTTGCTTCAGTTTCTTGCCTTTCTCATTGTTTCCTTCTATATAGCTGGACTTGGGTCTTGGCAAGAGTGTCAAGCTTGCCTTAAGCGTGGAAGATTGTGATACCCTAGTTTAGTCCCACCTATTGACGTGTAGGTGCTAATAGTGGCTTTTACTAGTTTAAATGAGTGAAATACTTTTAACTTGGGCTTTAGCATTTTAGTCCAATGGTTGAACTTGACAAGGTAATCAATTAGTTCATTCACCTATGTGAGTCATGATGATTACAATAACAATTTTGGTGTGTGAAGTAAACAAGGTACGAGTCTCAATTGAAACTTATAATTATGTGAGAAGTAACTGTATGCATATCAAATAATTTTTTCTCAATCTTCATGGAGGTGTCTCTTTCAGAAACTTTCAGCTGGCTTAGTTCAGTTAGAAACTTGGGGTGTGACAGAAGTAGAGCTCATGGCATACTTAAAAAGCATTGCACATGGGCCATCTAATTTATGATTTCATATGAACTTTCACAAAAACAATGGAGAGTAGATTTAAAAGGTGTAACTGTGTAGCTGATTTGATCACTGGAAAACTTCATATAGTAGTACCAAGTACCAAGGTTTAAATCTGGTTCTGAGTTTGGATTTTGCTCCCCAAGGTATAGAAACGTGGGTATGGACTATAAGTTGGATTGTTGGTGTCAAAGTGTCCGGTGTGCATCGTGGATATGGATGTAGATGAAGAGTCCAAGTGCCAGAAACCAGAACTATAGGCTATGCCAAAAGTTCAATTATGTAGGTTTATTACTTTCAACAGTATAGAATTACTTCTCTTGAATATATTTATGTATTCCTATTTTTTTGAGCTTAATAAATAATAGAAAGCTATCATTTGACATTTAATCATTTGGCAGATCTGGAAAATCTGGCCATTGGGACACACTATTCACCAGTTCATGAATGCTTTTACTGATCATCGTGACTCAGACATTCTTATTGTCAGGTTGATTTTTTTTTCTTTTCATTTGTACAAGTTCTCTGTTTTTTCCTCATCCTTTTTTACAACTTGTTTGTTTATCACGATTTTTTGTTTTGCTTATTCAGTCACTTCTCCCTCTTACTTGGATGTGCCCTTCCAATATGGATGACATCTGGGCTGAATGATAGACCCCTTGCTCCTTTTGCTGGGATTTTAAGCTTAGGGATTGGTGACACGATGGTAAAAAATTTACTTCACATAATTACCATTTATTTTCTTTGGCATTGCATCATTCATGTTCATGTATGTCTGTAAGTTTGATATATAGCTGTTAAAATGATACCCATACAATCACCAAAAAATATGATACTCAGACGTGAACTTGCATCTATACTTGTAGAGTATGTTTATATTTTGAGGTTTGCCATTTATGCGTACTTAACATGAAATATTCACTTTCTTGTCACATACAGCTTGACCAGTTGCCATGTTGTTTGATGGCAGTTGGTATAAGTTATCTGTTTTATTATACTTGTGTGTCCAAGCACACATAGCATTGTAAAGAAGTGGCTTCATGTTCTGCACACTCACAATATCTGCTGCATTACTATCTCAGAAACAAGCGTTTCTAATTTATCTTAAATTTGAAATTATTTGATATCTTATTGAAGCATGAAAAACATAATGCAGCTTGCTAATAGTCAGTAATTTCGTTACTTTTGATATTTGATAACCCACACACCTAGAAAATAAAGCATGGGCCATTTTGCTAGCTACTTTGATGACCTTTCTTCTGCTTTTGTTCTTCCCTGTGTTTTATTTGGGTAATTTCATGGAATTTCTGCTTGCGTCAGGTGGCAATTTAATAAATCATACTCTGAGGTCTTAAATTTTGTTTTAGATTGGTGAACCCATTTATTGAAATGGATTATGGCATGGTTGATCCTGTCAATATGAGCAATTATTATAAATGGATAGGAGTAAGGTTATATTTCTAATTTGTCTTTAGTTCCCTGTGGAAAACTGAATCAATTATATCTCCATTCCTTTAGAAGTTGTCCATTGGCTTCTACTTACTAATGGTTTCTGAGGTAGTTATGATTACCTTAGTTGGTACTTCAATGGAAGACTCGCCACTCTTTAAAGGCCATTGTACTGTAGTGGATTGAAAGTAGATCCGTTTCACTGTCATCCTTTTTGCCTTTGATTTGTAATTTGATGTGCTGCATGTTTGAGTTGCTGTATTTTTATACTTGTTAAGCTGGTTAGTAAGCTCAAAAGATGATGCTAATTGAAGAATGTCTCAGTTGAGAATGTATTAGTCATTTATTACAGATCATTGCTTGATCATAGCTCAAAAATGAGCAGTGTTCTTATTCCCACTTGAAGTTTCTATATCTTCTATTGTAGACCAGATAGAACTTCACAACTGATTTTTTTTTTCCTCTCAGGCATCAGTTGTTGGCCACAAGTATGGTGTTCTTCGGTGGAGCAAAACTGGAAGTAAGCTAATGTTGTTGCACTTTCAATATTAGTTTTATCATCCCATAGTCTGACTTGGATAAGCTGCTGGTCTTTAGGTGACTAAAATATTTGTTTCTGATTCCGTAGAGAAAACTATTGAAGGTACTGCAGCTGGAATAACGTCTGTCCTCGTAGCTTGCTCAGTTCTCCTGCCTCTACTAGCATCAACTGGTTATTTCTTTTCCCAGGTTTGATCTCTTTTTCCTCTTCAAAGATTTTGGGAGACCATATTCCACACGCACTATGCGCTCCTTATGCTAGTTTATTACTAATTGGTTGGTTGCATTGTTTCCTAGAAAACCATTATATATGTTCTTAACGTGTAAGCTATTTTTACTCGCGTTGAACACTGCAAATGTAATCTGAACTCGAAGTTCACGCATGCTTGTGTATGTGCAGCACTGGTTATCTTTGCTTGTCGCAGTCACGGTCAGCGGCTTGTTGGAGGCATACACGGCACAACTTGACAATGCCTTTATTCCTCTTGCATTTTACAGCCTCCTCTGTCTATGATAACATCTAACTACATTTTCTCTGGACCGGGTGTTTAATGTATATTCACATCCACTTCTTTATCGAGCACCATGCACATATAGAGCAGATGATCGCAAGCTATAGTTCATACTTTTACAAATTCCACTGAAGCATAAGCCCCACGGCCAATGGTTATACATTCTTTGTTTGCATTAGAACAGGCAACAATGGGATCAGGTCCATGCTGTAAAAACTTGATTATTAATCTTTTACAAGAGCTAATTGTTACATATCATAAAGTTTTGAGGTGGTTAAAAATATAGGTTGATCTGAATTTGTATGTTAATCTAACTGGCCATGTGAATTTTTTTTTTGGTCCACTTTATTTTTTCTCGTCTTTATTTGAAGTCATTATATGTAGCCAGCAATATCTATACGAACAACCACAAGCTTTCGGATGCTGCTATTTTTATGGTTTTATTTTCTTCCAGAATTTGCTCTTGAACGATTTTTTATAATCAATTTAAATTAAAGAAAATAAGTCTATCAATCTTACAATAAAATTAAGCAAATCAATATCGAGTTAAAATTTTCACTTTGATTTTAAGGTTTTGAAACTATATATTACCAAGTACATGACAAGGAAATTCTGACCTGCAGGATTTAAACTTATGGCGTAAGAAAAATTTATATAATTTATAATATATATTAAGAAAAACTATATTTGGAGAATTTCTACAAAAGAAAAGCTATATGATGACAAAACGATAAGCAAAATTTTGGATTTAAATGGGAGTAAAATTATTGGTTCTTGGTTCTAAAAGGTGTTCATTTAAGATTAAAAAATTACAAAAAAAAAACGCAATTCGAATTCCATAATATTGAAAATTTATGAAATATTTTATGTAAAAAATAGCAGTCCTTCAAATGATTAAAAAAAGACAAAAAATAGAGAATATGACACATGATGACAATTTTCTCTCAGGTTTTCTTGTATATAAAAATGTTTTAAGAAATCCTTAAGAGCATAAATTATGTTTGAAATTAAACGAGAAGAGGCATAGCGATTATTAATCTCCGATCCATGCTTCGTCAGATCGGACTCGGGTTCAACCGGGTTCACAGAAACCGTATTGGCTTGACCCCAATTCTGTTCGAAAGAGCAAGCTCAACTAGTGGTTCCAAATCAGACCAATAACTTCCTCGTTCGCTCTCTCGTCTCCGCTGCTTCCCCTCGTTCCCGTTCGCTGAGGACGAAGACGAAGAAGCAAACTAAGGAAGCGGAGTGGCAGCGATGAGCGGTCACGATTCCAAATACTTCTCCACCACCAAGAAGGGAGAGATCCCGGAGCTCAAGGAGGAGCTCAATTCACAGTACAAGGTACTCTCCTCACCCCGGATCTGATCCAGTTAGGTTTCGGATGACCTAGAGTAGGGCCGGATCCCGACGCCCTGCATCACATCTGATAAATCTGTTTGACTTCGACGCGTTCTTTGTTTTCAATTTTCCGATATGTTGTTCTGATGCCCGTATGAAAATGGAAGTCAAAGAAGAAAGAATGCTTCAGATTAAATTTCTTTGAGGATCGAAGAATGAATTTGTAGGAATAGTGATTTGGTCCCAGTTGTGTATTTTGAGAAATAACTAGCCCCGTCCGGTTCCACGTATGCGTTAACGAATGACTAGTTTTTCTTTTCTCATTTAAAGATATTTTGCACGCAATAACAAGGACAATGGAAAACATAATCAAATACAAGTGTTTCTAGATCTATTTTCGGAAGATATAATAAAGGTAAAGCAGTTCTTAGTGGTAAAGTTATGTTTCCTAGTCTCTGGTACGCAGATTTTAAAACGAACAATTGGACAATCTAACTTGGTAGAATTGCTTCTTGAACCAAACCTCAATTGGACTTGGTGGATGGACACATCAATCAGACTATAGTTTAGGGTATCTCTATCAATTTGATTAGTGACGAGCTTTGGTTACTTGATAGAAGTACAATGGCCATTGTGTTAGGATCTTGAGCACAAAACACAACACATGCGCAGCGGAATAAAATCAAGATCCTGCAGAAGATCCATGCGAAGAAAACCCGTATACTAAGAGATTATTAGAGTTATAACTTTGTTGCGTGAGCTACGTTCTCCGGGCAGCAACTTTGGTACTTGTTGGATCTCAGCACGATCAAGTGTTCGCGCCTCTGATGGTATCCACACGAACACGTTCCGTCCATCTCACGAACTCACAAACTTGGAGAAGAAAAACACCTAAAGTTGTGCTAGCAACCACACAAGGGGTTTCGGCCAAGTAAGAAGAAGGAGAAGAAGAGAGCAAGAGAAATTCGAAAATTCTCATCAAAAGTCTCATTTTGAAACATTTTATATTCATCCAATGAATACCAAAGGTTTTTGCCTCTTGGTCTTCTTTTCATCA
>JBBUKS010000049.1:296355-316275 GCA_038050645.1 Hedychium gardnerianum
GGGCTAGTCTAGCTAGCCCGAACAGTGACTAGTGCATAAGGGGGGCAGGAACCTGGCTACTAGCCAGGATTTGACCCTCAGACCTCATGATGGCAACACCTCATGCACTAGCCATCAGCTCATCCCATGGAGACTTTCATATTGATGTTCAATGTAAATGCTAGGTGGTTTCCTAGAAATTCAGAAATCTTAATTTTTAAGATAGAGGTTTGCTGCATTCTAAGGAACCTGGATCATTGTTTTATAATGAGAATTTCAACTGAAATTTAGTGTTTCTTAAAAGAAGTCACTTACACCAAGTTATGTATTGATATGAGTTAGATCCATGTACATTTTCAAAGCTCTAATTTTTTAATAGATTGAAACTCAAATTGTCACTATCGAATTCCCTTAGTAGAAATATAAATTGTTTGGCAAAGGCTTTGAGATAAGGTCATTTACGTAAAAATTGAATACTGTTTTCTTATTCACTACTCTTTGAATGCTCCAAGAGAGTTCCCACCAAGGCAAGATTCCTTAAAAAAGATTATGCTATTTCCTAGACGAGTCATATTTTTTGCTGGCTCACCTTGCAATTTTCTTTTATATTGCTCCTAACTATCCAACAAGTCTAAGCGATTATGTGCAAAATGATTGCCTTTATTCAGAATTCAGGTTACAAATGGCTAGCTCATATTTTGAGCAGTGGACAATCTAATTTTATCTCAATATAATTACACTGCAGATGGGGCCAAGTATTCATTTTGGATGCTTTATCAAGGTATAAAGCTTCTGATGCTCGAGAAGCTGAAAATATAGTTGAGAGAGTAACCCCACGCCTTCAACATGCAAATTGTGCCGTTGTGCTTTCTGCTGTCAAGGTAGGTTTATACCTGCGCTATCTATATCTTCAATTGTGAAATCATTAATGTATAAAATTCATTCATTGCTTGCCTTATGGTGAACATGTGACTTTGGTTCTTTAATTCTTTAGCTCAAAGTACAACCACACATTTTTATGAGAAATTAGCCCTTAGCCTAGTGAGTCAAACGTCATAAAACAGTTTTTTTTACTATTTTTCTTTAAGACAGCATAAGGAAACATTTGGCTTCACTGAAACATTAGATGATTAACAGAGTATGCTTCTTAAATCTTTACTTTATTTTGTTGCTGGATTTCAAATCTGTGAAATCTATGCAAGTACTTAAGATCAAATTTATGCTTAGTATAACATATTTTTCCAAGAAAATTTATTGGTTGGTTTCTTCTGCTTCAAATATGATAATGTCTGAAATTTTCTATGCAGATGATTCTTCTGCAAATGGAACTTATCACTAGTACTGATGTAATTCGAAATCTTTGCAAGAAGATGGCTCCGCCTCTGGTAACTCTTCTTTCTGCAGAACCAGAAATCCAGTATGTAGCCTTGCGGAACATCAATCTTATTGTTCAAAAAAGGCCTACAATACTTGCACATGAGATCAAGGTTAGTGTGAATTAGCTTCCTTACTGAAGTTTCATTATTTTTTTCTTGACTTTGCTGTTTTGTTCTTATGCTTCGTTTTTAGGTTTTCTTTTGCAAGTATAATGACCCAATTTATGTTAAGATGGAAAAATTGGAGATTATGATAAAGCTAGCCTCAGATCGGAACATAGACCAGGTACAAGACGTGATTATGATTATGTTGGTTTCTATTATGTTAAATGACTCATTGGCTTGTTATCATCCCTTTTTAGCAAGAGAAAAGCAGCTAATTTGAAACTTGTTCTTTTGCTATTGGGTGGCTTTTAAAAAGCTTACAGAATGAAGGAGTGAACATTGGACAGGAGGAGCACACAGTCTCTTTATAAGCTATAATGATTTAATCAATGAAAGACACTTTTTGTTATGGGAATCTTATGCACTCTTCTCTGGTCTCAGCACATACTAAATGCTTTTCGAATGTTCTCTTTCTGTGACCACAGTAAATGGAGACCTTGTTGTTGGTGAGACAGCACTGATGAGATTCACTCCCCCCCCTCCTCGTTCTTCTCGATCCTACAATTGTGACTTCCTTAGCACTGACATTAAGAATAACTAAATGCTTAGATAAAAGAGTGGTTTATTAAGGCAATCCAGGTTAATTGATAAATCCGATGCAATCTAGAACTCGAGTTAATGATGGTACTCAAAATGGCAAAATTTGTGTTCTATAGCAACCCAGATTCTGTTCTAACCCTTATAGTCTCCATCCTATGTCAGTTATATTACATGCTATGCAAAAATTTGTTTAGACTAGGGAAGAAGAAGTGACATTTATGGACCCTTTTCAAACACTGACTTCATTGAAGGTTGTTTATAGAGCATTCTGCCAGATTTGTCTGGACTAAGCAAATAAACTGGTGTTGATGGCTCTATTTCAGAGGCTAATTTATCCACTGCAGGTTCTGTTGGAATTCAAAGAGTATGCCACAGAAGTAGATGTAGACTTTGTTAGAAGGGCTGTGCGTGCAATTGGACGTTGTGCCATCAAGTTAGAGAGGGCTGCTGAACGGTGCATCAGTGTATTGCTTGAGCTGATAAAGATAAAAGTCAACTATGTTGTGCAAGAGGCTATCATTGTCATAAAGGATATCTTCCGACGTTATCCTAACACGTGAGTTAAGTCGCTTGGTGTGAGCTGTTGGCTTTGTTGTGTTATCATCTCAAAGTGAAATATATCCTGCAGCATTTTCTTGATCCTTATTGTATAGTTCTGCATTTTCTTCAGCTATGAATCCATCATTGCAACACTGTGTGAAAATTTGGACACTTTAGATGAGCCAGAGGCTAAGGTATCTATTTGTCATGGGAGTTGTGCTATTCTTTTTACCTTGTTACATCAAAAATGCATTGCTTGTCTCAGGCATCAATGATATGGATAATTGGCGAATATGCTGAAAGGATTGACAATGCTGATGAGCTCCTTGAAAGCTTTCTAGAAACTTTCCCTGAAGAACCTGCACTAGTACAATTGCAACTGCTCACTGCAACAGTAAAGTTGTTTCTTAAGAAGCCAACTGAAAGTCCTCAACAGATGATTCAGGTGTTGTTTATTCTTCTTATAAAAAGTAGATATATTCTTTTATCTCTTATATCTGACAATACATGGAGACAATTTTGTTAGTAATCAATGTTCCTTTTTTTTAAAAAACAAATCTAAATTGTTCCTACTCAGCATTTTGTTCATCTTCGTCTCTTTTCTTCAAGTTGAGATTAGACTTGTAGACTTTGGATATCTTGAGGGGCCATTTGAGGATTTCATTTCTTAATATCATGACCAAAATGAACCCCGGCTTCCATTTCTTTTGAATTAATGACTATGAGATTATCTGAAAGAAATGTCTTGCGGCAACATGCTGTTATGGTTCTGCTTGTGGCATCTGATGAAAACATTCTTGAAGTAATATTTGGATGTTGATTTCAGAGATCTCAGAAATAACATGCAAAATCTGAAGTATCATGTTACTCATTTGCATTTACTATATACGTTTTTTTATTTGAGTGTTATTCAATACTCTGTCAGTGCAAATAAGTGACACATGACTACTTTGGTATTAATTTTTCTAAGATGGACAATTTACCTCTTTATTTTTCTTTTCTTGGTTTCTTGGCACTTACTGATTCAGATGATCCCTTGGAGTGTGTCACTTCACCTTGTTTTTCCAATGCAATTATGAGGCACAAACCCCTTTTTCTTGCCGGCTTCATCAACACAAATAAGTCATGAGCCCATTTGGGATTAACTATGATTATTTTATCTTGCCATTCAATTGTACATAAGAGTATACCACTAGTAATATTATCACTTGTTTTGGTCAAAGATATATTATCTTTTTTAATTATGTTAAATAAAGTTCGATGAATTTTATCAATTTTCGGACAAATTGGACAATAGTGAATAAGCTAATGATTTTCAGCATCACTTTCTTTTATGAGTGCTAAAAATGGTTTACTGATGATATATAATTATATAACACTTCTACCAAGCAATGAATTATCATTTCTCAGATTGAGCTAGCTGAGTATAAACTTTGAAAACCAATTGCATTCTAGCCATGTTAGTTGGCACCTACAGATTATAGGGAAGAAAGATAAATTATGTTTCCATTTATTTTCCAGTCAACTACAGATTGCAAATGTTTTCTATCTTAATTTAATTTAGGGTAATAAGGTGATGTAATTTGATATTTTCTGCATTTGAATTTCTTACTTATGGCTGAGACTGACATTTTATTAGTATTCGTAGTCACCTTCATAAGTTTCAGTTAGTATTATTTCAATTCATAATTCTAATACAGATAAATTATATATGCTAGGCTGTTCTTAATAATGCAACGATGGAAACAGACAATCCTGATTTGCGTGATCGTGCATACATTTATTGGCGCCTTCTTTCTACTGATCCTGAGGTAGAGTCAAAGTTGAAAGATATTATTTTTTAAAGATGATATTTATATAATATATCTATTTTCTCTCTTAGGCTGCTAAAGATGTTGTTTTAGCTGAAAAACCAGTAATAAGTGACGATTCAAACCAGCTTGATTCTTCACTCCTGGATGAGCTCCTCACAAATATTGCTACCCTTTCTTCTGTTTATCATAAGATACCAGATACTTTTATTAGTCGTGCAAAGTCAGCTGCAACTAGACCAGAGGATGATGATTATGCCGAGGGAGGAGAAACTTCTTATTCTGAGACACCGTCTCATGCTGTTGATGGTACAGGTGCTTCTCCTAGTAACATTTCTCATGCTGAAACAAAGCAGCAGGTACAAGCAACAGCAGAAATCTCTGCACCTGTGCCAGATTTACTAGGTGATTTAATTGGCATGGATAATGCTATTGTCCCTGTAGACCAGCCAACAACACCTACAGAGTATGGGTCCTCACCTTTTTTTATTCCATCTGTTATATTGTATTTTTTCTCACTCAGATTGATCCTTTTTACTTGTCTATTCAGACCTCCCTTACCTGTATTGCTTCCTGCATCTACTGGGCAAGGTTTACAGATAAGCGCACACCTTACTCGCCAAAATGGCCAGATATTTTATGCTATAATGTTTGAGAACAACACACAGGGTGTATTAGATGGGTTCATGATACAGTTTAACAAAAATACATTTGGTCTTGCAGCAGCCGGGCCTTTGCAGGTGGTTGTTTTTTATATGATCTCAATAGTATGTTTGTTGATGGATTAATTTGTCACCCGGTTTTATAATCTGGGGACATGTTTTTTGATGGCTCAAAGATGATATTAGTCATTATATTCTTGCATTCTCTTTTACGATTTGTAGGTCCCATCATTGCAACCTGGATCTTCAGCGAGGACACTTTTGCCAATGGTTTTATTCCAGAATGTCTCACCTGACCCTCCCAGCACACTTTTGCAAGTTGCAGTTAAAAATAATCAGCAGCCAGTCTGGTACTTCAGTGACAAAATTTCATTGCATGTTTTATTTGTTGAAGATGGTAGAATGGAACGTGCAACTTTTCTTGAGGTAACAAATTTTTGAAGTATATTTTCATTATTCATGTAAGTGCTAAGTTTAAAAAAAAAATGACCAAGACCTGATTCTTTTTGTGTGATTTTAGATTATTTGGTTCCTGGATTGTTGAAGAAATTTGCTTCCTTTGATATGCATTCTTTTCTTTAGTTGATTTCCTATAAGGAAATCACAAATATATTAATATAAAGCAAGAACAGAGATGGGCAAAGTTAAAGGAAACATCTATAATACTGGGTATTGCTTCTAGCATGAAAAATCTAGCTACCTTCTATGTCTGAATTTTTACAATTGAAAATAAGCACATATGGAATAATTATTTGTCACAAAATGTAAGATTTATTAACACCCTAAATATGATAAAAAGAACTTTATCTGTTTGCAAATCACATTCCTTTCCCTCCAAAAATTTCCTTTCTCTTGTGCTAGTCTCTTCTTTAAGCTTTGGAGTAAAATAATTTAAAATCTGAGAAGTGAGTGGACATGTTAATAATTTTTTCTTAGTTGCTTATGCATTCATCAAATTTTCGTGAATTTGAACTTTTTGTCAACTTGTTCCTTGTTTCTGTTATCTTTACACATCCTTAACAATATATCTTAGAACGAGTTTTTGGTTGGAGACTAGTCAATTTTCCATAACCTACAAGTAGGATGCCTGGTGTTAACCTTTAGCGAGTGTTCTTAAAACAGTCTGGATTAGTTTAAATGATAACTTATTAATTAAATTAGAATGGATTGCCATAAGAAATAAATTTATCCATGTAATAAATCATAGCCATAATGTACTATATGAGAGCTTATTTTATTTTTTCCTACTACTATGACAAAGAGCACTTCATATAATTTTAAAACTGAAATTTTATAGGGATTCTCAATTGACAAGAAATGCCAAAGTTGTCAAACTACACCTATTGTCTATTTGATTAGTCAATTAAAATGATTGTATTATGTTTCTGCCATAGGCTGAAAACATACAAAACCAAGTTTGCAACCTGGTTTGTGAGTCCATTCTTTTTTTTAATAATGAACCAGTTCAAAATCAAGACAGTTCGTTGTTGAACAAATGCATTTCAATTTGAAACATTGCTTGTAGATCTTAACAAATAAAATCAAGGCTGATTCTATATGTTAAGATCTAATGTCTGGGAAAATGCAATAATGTCTAACTAAATAGATTTGCTCATGTCTTGTGTGCCCATATGCAGACTTGGAAATCCCTGCCAGATACAAACGAAGTGGGGAAGGACTTGCCAAATTCCATCATCAACAATGTCGATGCTACCATCGAACATGTGGCTGCATCCAACATTTTCTTTGTCGCAAAACGAAGAAATGCCAACAAAGATTTGCTTTATTTATCAGCCAAGATTCTTACAGGAATTCCTTTCCTGATAGAGCTTACTTGTGTCCTTGGTGTTGTGGGTGTAAAATGTGCGGTGAAAACACCAAGCCCGGAGATGGCAGCACTCTTCTTTGAAGCCATGGAGACCCTGCTGAAGTGATGCCCATTATTTTTCTTCCAACTTAGCAGGTCTTCGTTATTGTGAGGTAGTGTGAGTGTTTATTTCACCAAGCAAATTGATTTTGACTCGAGAATGTGTATATTGGGGGCAACCAACAATCCTTGTACCAAACTTGGTCATCGAGGTCCCAGACATTTCTGATTCATGCCTGTGATAGTAACTGATTCGCTGCTACCATGCATTACTCGGCATTCGATAGAACATCAAGGACTGCTTTCTAGTTCATGTAAGATACTATATATCCACATTTACTTTTTTTTCCCCCATTTTGTGAGTGAAAAATTCTATTGAATTAGCGGAGTAAATGTATACAAGGAGAATTCACGTCCAAATTGCAAGGCCAATTCATGAAAAATAAATTACACGTGCGGAATGGAACAGAGAGGTTCCTACAAACAATTCACGTTAAAATTGATTTCCCTATATAGAAAATAATTATTTTTATTTATCTTTCGTTTTATACCTCATGATGGCAGAATCTAATAGTCAAAAGCGTTACTAGCTTATTTTTTAATAAGTACATTGATATAAATTCTTCATAATTTTTTTTAAAAAAAAACAAATTTACTAATGCTTGGACTTTATTTAAATGATTTTTAAAAAATAGATTTTATATGAAATTCATAGACGCACGTGTCAAATCCAGTGATCATTATTCACATACTATTAAACCAGCCCGAAGGGTAGGATGATGAATGACCAATCTGAAAGAATACATGAAATAGATTCATTCTCAAAAATATCGACTCATTTATAGTATCATTCTTCGATACGAAATGTAGTGACATCAGAAAATTTTCAACTAGGCACTCGACAAACAAACACTACAGCTACATGACAGGCCATGGATCCTCGAGGACACTAGGCTATTTATTAACCAATCTCAAAGCATAGAACTTATATATACCTCCAAACACTTAAAGAGGATGACTCTGCTGTACAAACTCCCATCTTTACGACGTTAACTAAATTATATTTTCGCGAAAGGCATTAGACTCTGCAATTGAGGGGGGCAACTGCTCATGTTAGTCCACCAATCAAAAAGTAAAAGGAATTAAAAGATATTGTGACCAGGAGTTGTTGCTTCTCTAGCGTTAAAAAGTTGGCAACGTCATGCTTCAGCTTCTTTCATATCACCGCCATATACTGTAAAAAGCCTTCTCTGCATGGGATGGCACAAGTTCAATTCTTGATTAAATATTGAAAATTTGAGCTAAAAAAGATAAAAGCTTCAAAATACGGAGTTACGAGGGTGGTTCTTGAAAGAACATATTCGGATGACAAAAGTACATGGATGAAAGAAGAATAGCAAGCGTTTATATGTGCTCCCAGCATAGTTCTCAGAATTTAAACCAAGGATATGTGTCCCAAATCCTATGCAAGTCGAAGACCCGTACAAGTAAATGCAACGTCAAAATCAAAAATAAAGTAAAAGGTGAAGAAATCACTAATCACCACCAACAAAGTCTGCACACGATCCATTCATAAAATATTATATGTAAATAGCTGATAGCTTCAATTGATTAATTTGACACCAAATTATTTACATGCATATTATGCGACACTGATAGAGGAAAGGGATACTCTGGTGATTGCAACACCAATATGTCTATATGCAAATTATTCCCACCATAGAAGGAATGACTAGCATATCCTCAAAATATTCACGAACCTACTTAACAGAATCAAAGAATCACCAGAACAATCAAATCCATCCAACGAACACATTTTTTTAAGGGAATTTAACATTCATTTAAAAAAACAAAACATACTTACATGATCCTCAAACTCAGGACTAGTCAAATTGAAAGCCAAGTTTTGCATCAATATCAGCACCTGGTCATTAATGTCAGTAAACATTAGTTCATTCACATGCGTATCCACAAATGCAGATAAAAAAATTTCTATATTAACACCCCCATTCCAGGGCATCAAAAATTCAAAGAGATCTTATAAAATCTAAGAAAAGAGAAAAGGCAATTCTCTCCAAACAAAAATCTGGATTTTAAATGTTTTATTAGTAACTGCACAATGTACAATAATAGAGCCAGTGCCAACTACGTAACACAGCAACCACCAAAAGAAAATGCAAGTTTTACTTTCAAATTAATAGAACTATGGAATGATAGATGACCTTCATGATTTTGTCTTTATTCCAACAATTATCCATTTTAAAAGAGATGTTAACCTTAACAAGGAACCAAATACTCAAAAGAAAGGACAAACTAACTAAATAAACATGTTAAATCTAAGAATAACCTTGATTATTACATGACAACATTTGGAAGTATACATGGGGATTAAGACTACTTAACTCCAAATATCACTAAAATAATATAGACTATGTACTTGGACCTGAGCACAAAGTATCCAACACGGGCGTGAATCCAAGTGTCTAAGGAGCTATTCCTTAAAAATATTTTATGCAAAGTGTATAAATATCAAGTGCCCACTCAATATGTTAATTTCTGATTGTCCAACATAGTTACAGATGGGGTAGCTGAAGAGTCATATGTATCAAAGAATATAACATGTGCATCGAACTTTCCAATTATGTTGACCAGATTAACATGTAAGTATATAAAATTGATAATGCTTTTCTATTGAAATTCAGAACATCTGTCTCAACATAATCATAATTGTAAATCATGAACAACAATTGTGTAGCTTGAGGAACAAAATTTAACAAAGGTTGTCATTGTAGCTGCTTAACAATTAAATTCAGGCTAGTATTTTTGTCTTTCATAATCACTCTCTTTTGACAATGTCATCTAACATATTTGATGGGTGCAATTTAAATTAGACATGGCCAAAATGTTTTTTGTGTTCTGCATTTTCATTTTTTTTTTTGTTTTTAATACAATAGTTCATATTGGACTGTACTCTTATTTGTTAACTACTGTCTTGATACTGCTGCCTCCAAGAGATATTACACTTTTCAATTCAATAATTAACCTAGCTATGATTCTACTTGACATGCACATATTATAAGATTGATTATCATCTCTTCAGAATCTAAATCGTGATATAGAAAAGCACATAATAAAACAAAATCGTTTTAACATCATAGACAAAATAAGTGCGAGTAAACATTCTAGAGTACTATTTTATACTGATAGGAAAAAAGAAAGGTCAAATGAATATATTTTCTATAATATTATCTGAGTGAGAATATCCAAATTAAGGCAACAGTCAATTATCCTCCAGCTTGATTAGATTTATCTGAATTCATCTTATCAACTGATTCAATTATCAAAGCAGAAATTTCATGTTCAAGAATAAAAAATTCCATTATCAGAATTTTTACAATTTATGTAGACTAATTAAACACTGGAATGAGAAATTACTAAATAATAAGACAGATTGCAGACCAGATACATGTTTACCTTATCTATTTTCATTTTAGGTTTGCAAGAGATTTATAAATAAGCGTTTTTTTTTATATGACTTACAGTTTCAACATCAATTGGATCCATCATTTCCAATCTTTGCAAATGTCCACTTGTATTAGGATCAAACACACTTCCAAGAAAGCTGTACACCTGGGCAAAGTCTGGCATAACTGCACAAAACAATAAGAAATAAACAAAGATAAAAAAAAAAGTACACAAAAGTGAACTAAAAGAAGCAAACACAGTGTGAACATTTTATGGAAGCAGCCAAAAAATCATGTGATACGTAACTCAAGTTGGCAGGCAGAACCACAAACTTATAAAGTGATCAACTGTCAACTGTAAGGAGAAATATTATGTCCAAGTTTTTAGGCCAAAGAGACTGTAACCAATTTAAAAGTATTGCTGGACTCAAAAATAGGTAGTTGATGATTTCTGGTTCTCACAATATCTACGTAGGTGACTATAATCTGACATGAAGCGGAGGATTGCACTCACCATGAAGAGATGTGACCAAATTTTCCTTGTCAGTTATATCACAAGCTGACCAAGCTCTGGAACACTCAACGCTGCTGTCACTATTGTTTTCCACCAAAACTCCAACATTTACAATACCATCTGCAAGTTTATCACTTAACAATCAGAAGATGGAAGGACAAAATCACAAGATTGCTGAAGTTAAAATAGCAAACCTTTTGTCAGATTAGCAGGCTGCATAGTATTCTGAGGCAAAGAAGTAATTGTCATATCTGTGTGGTTCCTCAGAATGGATGAGCTCTCTCTTGTGGAGGAATGGTCTGATTCAAGGAGACGTGATTCACAGAATAGGATTTTGGCTTCAGATATCTGAGGAACTGTTTGTTTACCCCAAAATAAAAGATATATTATCTTCATCATGCATCAAAAACAAGAACTATGAATAGAGCAGACCATTCTTAGCAGATTTCTGAGGATATGGATGAGTCGCCTTTCGCTTGGGTCGAGGTGGTGGTAGATGCTCATTTGTACCATTCTTCTGAACCTTCAAAAAGTATTTTTGTGCATGGCTCCTAATCTGTAAAAACAATTTACGATATAAGCATTTATCAACAGATAGTTACATAAACTATCACGTTCAGGTGTCATTAGTTGAGGTTATAACTTATACCTCTATCTTCACTCTCAGCACACTTAACTAACTGGAATATGTAACAATTACAGGTATGCAAATAGCTTGACTTCTGACTTTGGTCCTAGGAGCAAGATTATTCTCAGTAAGGTAAATGCTCAGGTTTTTTGTTTAGAGAATCTCAGATCTTGAGTCGAGCAACAGGTTGTGAAATAAGACATCATGGCGAACAACCAAGGTCACCCTCAGTTGCAAATAATTAACATGTACACAGTTGAAATTCCAAAATCCAGAAAGATCGATGACAGACCTAGACAAAAGTACCCAATTTCTAGTGTAAAAGAACTACTGTTTCAATTGGGAGAAACCAAAAGATTCCCCTAGATCACTCTTGGGCTTCTAGGGAAAAAATAAAAAAATAAAACCTGAGCCAACTCCTGGGCTTCTTTGGAAAACCCAACACTACAGTGGAAAAAAACTCAACGCAAAAACTGCAGGTGCAAATGCAATGATGATTTGGGGCCAATTACTGAACAAAACATACGTCATAAACACATATGATGTACTTTCCATGCAAAAGACGTATACTATATGCTACTAATGATGCTATTATGAAAGATATAAGCATCATCCAACAATCGAGAATATGCTCTAGTAAGGGTTGAAGATGATTAAGGAAATTACCTGGATTACTGACTTTGACCCCACAAATGCTTCTATTTTTTTCCAATCTCGATCAAAACTGTGATCACCAGAAAACTACAAGGTAAGTACTTATATTAAAGATGCATTACTATTTATAGGTTAATAACCTCTTTATAATAACCAAGTCTTTGCCACATTCTTATACAGCAAAGCCTCTCTAGCTGACATAAATAAAATCAACAAGAATAATTTTCTATCCAACTAAACCATGGGCAAATGTAGTGCGCCTAGATAAAGTATAAGTAAAAATCTGATTCAAATTGAATAAAAGAATTGACATAAGACAGCCATATAACAGCAAAAGGTAGAAATCTGAAGTGTTGTAAGCTTTGAAATGACTACTCTCACCAATTGTGAAGGCACATTTCGTGCACAATTGACCAAAAGCGTTTTAGTGAATTCAACAACGTAACAAAGAATTGACGTGAAATACATAAAAAGGACTAAGAAGAAGCTCACAAACCGAACAACACAGTTTCAAGACCAAAGCGAGCCACCATCTCCAAAATCTAGCGTGATTTCATCAGGGGTAAGCTAAAATCTCCAGTTCGAGCAATTAGACCACCAGGAAACTACCAAATTCGCAACAGTCCACCAGAGAACTAAAGAACATGTATACGAGAAATTGAACTGCTTATACAATATCGGCAGTGAACGACACATTAAGTTATTAAAACAACAGGCACAAACCATAGTTTACAACAACGAGCTAGAAGGAAAAATTGAATACATGATCTCCTTTCTCAGAGCAAACTCTCACAACCGTCTACCAAAAGAAATGTCCTCTCCGTATCCAATATTCTAAGAGTCAGAATGCAATAATCGTAACACAGGGAAACTCGACGGCATTGACGGTGATAAATTTTACGGAGAACTAGAACTTCCCACAAAAATCAGCGACAAGATAAAGTAAAGGAGGGGGTAAGGTTTCTCACAGCTGGAGGGCCTCGAGGAACTTGTCGTGATCCTGCTCGGTCCAACTCTGCCTCGACTTCGTGATCGTGTAGGGCTTACGGATCTTCTTTCCCAGGTCTTCGGACGAAAGCGCTTCACCATCGCTTAGGGACATCGGCGAGCACCGGTCGATGCAGTAGAGGCCGCCGGCCGCCTCTCTTCCACCTCCAGCTTCATTCGCGCTAGCTTTAGCGAGCATCATGGACGGAGATCGAAGAGAAATCGTTCGACGTTTCGATCGCCTTCGCGTCTCTTCTTCCCGAATTCGAACTCCTGCGAAAACACTAAAAAACTGGTAAAATTGTAGTGGCTGACGCCTAGGTTAAATAGACAAACGACAGGTCGGTGTCGGTTGCCATTACTCGCTTCGCCTTGGGATAGGGTCCCACACGATATCGACATTGCCTTCCACCATAAGCGGGTGCACAAGTGGGGGAGTAGATCTGAGTATTTCATATAAACCAAATAATATTTGAGGCGGTGAGAGAGTCCTAGGGGAAGGTTTATGCGCAAGCATACAGCTGCGGTACATATTGCAGGCTTTGGTGCGGGTGCTTCAGGTAAAGGCCAACTTGGCCATTGGCAAGCAAAAGTCGGTGACGCGAGTGGGCGAGCGCCTGTCCACAAGTTGACGATGTGGAGCCACTCCTCGAACAACATGTTTGGATTGCACTGCAGAATCACAGGCAGAAGTGTTCTTTCCATTTAGATAATGAAGCATCATCATCGACACTGAGTTTATGGTGCAAAATCCTAAAATGCTTTAACTTCTCTGCATTCGAGATGGACAGTTGAAAGATCATCAAGCAAAACAAATGAAACTTGATTATATCAAATGGGGCAAAAAAAAATTGTTATGCAGTAACTCAAACGGGAAAATTATACATTGCGGTGGCCAGTCTGTCAGTCAGACAGGTCTTCCTCCCCACTAAACTGATCTGTGCCATCTGTTCTCTGAAATTTATGTTGTTCTTCTTCAAGGTCATCATCATACACTAAAGAAGTTCCTCTCCTTCTCTTTACACCATCTGGTTTTTCCTGAAAATGAAAATGATTTAAACTCATGAACTGATTATCCTTGGTATTATATGATGAGAGAACTACTGTCAACGACAACAGGAATTATTAATGAAACAATAACAATCAACCCTTATTTCACTATGTGAGGTCAATTATATGGATTCTTTTACGTCATTAAACTCTATCCCCTACTATATCATCATCTATACTTAAATAAATTTTATCTTATTTTATTATTACTAATCAAGTCTTTTTTGAATTTTTTTTCTCATTTGATGTGTGTATTTATCATAGTATCACATCGCCTAACTAGAACATTTATTGGTCGTCTAAATACATGCACATATCATCTCAAACGTATCTCTCAAAATTTTTCCTCAATACATGTTATTCCGATTTTCTCTCTAATGTTCTCATTTTTTATTTTGTCCATCCTCGTATGTCCACACATTCACCTTAAGATTCTCATCTCTACAACTCTCATCTTTTGCTCATGTGCTTGAGTTATAGCCCAACATTTAGCTTCATATAACATAGCAGGTCTAACTACTATTTTATAGAACTTTCCTTTAAGTTCTAGAAATATTTTACGATCACATAAAGCACCCGACACTCTCCTTTATTTCAACCATCATGTTTATATTATATGTAAAACATCTCTCTCAATCCCTCCAAAATAACTATTTTTGGAATTATTAATGAAAAAGATAATAAATTATAATTTCTGATGATCCAACACAACTATTTTTAAGATACTTTTTCTTGGTGTTCTAACTTCACCAAATTTCAGTATCTTTGGAAGTTGGTCTTGTAAAGGTAGATAATAACATGACTATTGCCAATGTGCTAGGAATTCAAAATCTATAACTAAAATGCATTTCATCAAGGAATGAAAAACCAACATACATTTTTTCCTGATGTTTCCTCGTATTCATTCGACTCTGCAACTGCCCTAGCTGATTTTTTCCTCACAGTAACCCTCGATGGTGCTAGAAAATGCTCAACTTCATCGCCTGGCCTCCCTTCTGTTGCCTTCTTTTGCAAAACAAGCTTTGTAGGAAGAGGCTTCAGAACAAAGCATTTGTGTCAAAACTACACAGAATCTTCAAAAAAAAAAAAAAGAGAGAGAGAGAGTAAATTTAGACAATTTTACCAAATAGCGGGCATCTTTCTCTCCAAAACTAACAAGGTAAGTTGTTGGATCATCAGTATCCTCACCCCTTACCTACAATAAGCAGAATTTTTTCAAAAATAATAAATGTTTAACCTAACTGACCAAGAAGCAAATTTTATACACATCTTACATCTGCAGCCTACATGACATGCAATGGATACAAGAGAAGAAAAAGTGAGACATACATCCCAGTGATACTCCCGAAGCCAGGTATATGTTGCATCTTCATTTTCAGCTTTCTTGTCCTTGTACAACTGAATGAAAGTTGCAAATGTTGAAGTTAATAAGCTGTAGAATGGAGTATCAATGTAATTCACTAATTTTGAGGAAAGAGAAAAATAATTTATAATGCACATATAATAGATGGCAAACTAACAGTCTTGAGTCATATAGATGATGAGAAAAATAAAATATGAAGCTAGCAAATCCGTAGAAGGGATGAGCAGAAGGTACCTCATCTGGCGCTGGAGCCATGTAAGCAAGGAATTTTTCAGGATTGTTTGGATCTAAGCCATTTACTATAAAGCTCTTGATTATAGCCTATGAAGAAGCAAAGGAATCAGAGAAAATTTCTAACTGACATTTTAACAAAGATCATGATTTTTATAAAAAGGGCAATCCGATACGAAGCTAAATGCGGAGTCCCAGGGCGAATCACATTGAGTCTATTGTAATCCAAGAAAAAAGACATGTTTGAATTCGACTTTCGTCCATTTGTATGGGTACTAGGAGCCTAACTTTCTCTTCCTCTATTTTAAAACAAGGATAGGACAAAAGAATTAAAATCTTGTTTCTCATTTGCTCTTCGATTGAAAATAAAAGAAGAAAACATTAAGGAGTTAAAGTTCTGAAATATTACAATGATCCACATCTCGAGTTTTTTTTTTCCCAACGCTCTTATTATGAAAAGAAGCAAAAAGGAACCAAGTAGATTACTACAAAGAACTTACTTCACAAAGTTGAAGAGCATTTCAATAAAAAATTAAACAGAAAGGTTCAAAGGATACTTATCAAAAAAACAAAAACAAAAAAAAGGGACCCACTATACATCTAGAACAACCAAATTGGAAGTTACTTGCAAATAATCATGTATGTAGGCCCAACCCAGGGTGAAGAAAACCAAACCTGTGACTCAATTTCATCAAGAATAGATCTGTCTAACTTGTTATATTGTTCTGAATCAGCTGTTGGATCTCCATCAAAGCTTACCACAACAAACTGATCTTCATATCTAGCATAAGAAGTGAGTGCGCTGAGTTAATAACCAATATTCAAAATAACCCATTCACATGATTTATTCTTCCAAACATGCTAAATTATAAATTTATTATATTCTACAGAAAAATGCACTACAAGTGCTAGCAAAAAAAGCTTTTAATCACAGAGAAACAATGAACACTCACTCATGACACAAATTAAAGAACTTTGTAGGTATGGTTGGCAGTTATAGATGAGCTATTATAGACGTGGAGGTCATGACAGGTAGTGAAACAGAAGGAATTGAGGAGCTCGCAGTTAAATGCATTGGATACCTGTCAAGAAATGGCAACAAAGGTAAAATCTCCGCAGGTTCTAGTCCAGGTTTTGATTGATGAAAAGGAGGCAGTTTGGCTGCCCTGAAAGATTCTTCAATAGCTTGAATTTGTTTCTCCCTGTTACAATAGGCAAGGGATAAAATATTTGTAGAAGACAATGTTGATATACTAATGCTAGTAAATTTTCTAGTAGAGAACATGATAATCAACTTTGGTTAGTAAGTAATATACCTATTGTTAAGATTCTGCAAGAAAACATTCTTTCCTTCTCTTGATTCACGCATCTCCTTTGATTGTTTCTCAGAAATTGACTACAAATTGCATTTTCAGACATATGCACAATTAGCGTCTAGCAATACCACCTATAGCCAATCCACTGTAGATACTCCCCTACCATTTTTGCCGCTTCCATGCTTATAGGAGAAATGTATTGAGTCTTAACCAACCAAGAAACACCTTTATCTGTAGGTCTCTCTTTCCTTCTTATACCTTCTTGTTTGATGAGAGTTACTACCTCCTCCTCATGCAACAGTTCTTCATCTTCATGGCAAGGGGGAGACGAACAGTGTGAGGACTGGAGAAGAATATAACCAAGTTATCTGGGACACATGTTACAGTAGTAAAACTGTTAGTGGGAAAATATCGAATCATACTTGTATATGCTCATGTCAAGTAGGTCAAGCGGTATCCCAAGATCTTGTTCAACATAGAGTTTAGGCTTTAGTCCCTTTTCTATGGATGTAATTGTGTATCTGCTAAATCTGAAAACACAGGAACACATTTGATAAGCATTAAAATCTGAAACAAAACAAAACCATGCAACAAATTTCCAAAGTTGAAAATAATGTAGTAAGAGATTTATGAAAATATCTATACCAAGCCAGAATAAGATAACCGAGAATAGAAGTGGCTCATACCGATCTTTATCCTTATTCATCGCCAATAGTTTTGGTTGTGCTGTTGGATCTGGCAACTCATTTCTAAACCTGCTTCCAGAAGAATGTCAACATGACTAGCGATGAAGGAAAGATAAGGAAAGCAAAGAAACCTAAACAGAAAGTTTAATATCTTTTACTGGTAGTGATACTACTCGAGATCAGAGTACCAAGTTGTGATATAGTCTCACTATTGCTCCACAATCGACACTACACAGTATTTGATTTCTTTTATCAGGTAGATGGGACTTGATGTATTGCTTGGTATTTAATGCTGACAAAAGGAAGTCCAAATCAATTATTGATATCAAGTTGTGATGCACAAATGTTGTATTACATTTGCTTGTCAAAGGGTGCTAGATATTAATATAAAATAAAAGTTGGACGATTTTCTTGGTCATAGGATGCAAATGTTAGCATCTGGTTCGATTGAATTTATTCAAGCATCTAAACTAGAGTTTCTTAAGTTAGGAGATGAACATGGATTTTATTAACTTGTATCTCACAGTATTTAATCCTAGCCTACAATATGAAAGACATCAGCAATACATCCTGCGATTTCCCTGCAAAATCAATATTGGACAGCAAACAATTTTTTTTTCCAGGACTAATCATAAAGGCATAAAAAGTAGCAACTGACAGATGCAACGAATGTAAGAGCATTCACATCAGATTTCCTAAACAAAAAATCCTCGTTTCAGCTACCTTACCCATTCCCTAAATTTAGATTTTATGAACAGTACTTATTTAAATTTAGGAAATGAAATTCAATCCCTAAACATTAAATAATATTTTTTTCGATCTCTCTCCTTCCTAAACTCTCCACTATTACAAATATAATAATAAAAAAAGTGGAAGAGAAAAAAGAAAATAATAAAAAAAATGAAGATAGAGAAATTGGTGTGGTGAAAAGTAATTTTTTAGGATAGATAATGTGGTGTGTAGTGAAAAGTGATTGTCTAACTTTAATAAAGTGGGTGATTTATCTTAAATTTTAGAAATATGATAAAGAAGTTGGTGTGGATGCTCTAAGGGTTAGAATGTCAGTTTACAAAATCTTATAACTAATTGCAAGTAAGTGTTTCAAAGATATAACCCCTGATCAATAGGTAACAGATACAAGCAACTTAAGCATTAAGTAAAGGTGCCTCTAACACGAGTCTCATAACATAAGAAAAAAAGATGAAAATTTGTGTTTATAGAATACAAATAATGGAAAAGGAGTTAGAACTAACAAGGATCTCTCGCTAAGTGAATCATGTTTAGTATCCAAGACTGTTAAGCATGTGAAAAGTCACGTATTTGATAGATGAAATAGTAAAGTGAAATCATTGAAAAACATAATAATTTGTTAAGTTCCAAGAATGTCTCCAAGGAAGGAAAATAAAAGATACAATAAATGTAGTTCCAGTCAATTCAGAAAGAACTATACGAAGCAAAACATGAAGAATAAACAACCTCTGACAATATAGCATGGACTGCAAAAGCACTAATAACCAGATGCAAGCTACTTACTCCAAATATTAAATGAAATCAAACAAAAACAAGAAATCTTACAAATCAGAGAAGAGAAGATAGAATTATAGTTGCGGGACCTCTGCCCCAAAGCAATACAGTTGGGGCTTCTTCAACCGGTTCTCAGTTTTGTCCCCGCCCCAAAAAGGAGTTGTTCGGCGATCTGTCATGCGAGAATCAGTCATTGAGCCATTCGGCCTTGCATTGGCTGCAGGCATCTGGGTCTTTTGCAGCACAGTTGACTGCGATTGTTTCGAGAAGAGCAGCCTCTTCTCCTCCTGTTTCTGCTTCTCATATTCTCTTTTCTTCCGCAACCTCCTCTCCTCCTCCGTCTCCATCCTTGCCGAGATTCCATTTGGACCTCCGGACTGGGTGGGGCCCCTCACGGAAGGCGGTCCAGGAGGAGGCTTCTGCGGGAGTGATGGCTTCTGCTGGCGCCCGGGAGGCGGGGCGACTTTTGTAGTGCTATGACGTTGCAAGTTCATGTCCGGAGTAACAGATTGAACCTGATTAGACAGAGAAGGGGGAGGCGGAACCTGCTGACGGGGGGGGGA
>JBBUKS010000049.1:326203-344199 GCA_038050645.1 Hedychium gardnerianum
CCGGTCGGATGACATCGTAGACCGGAACACCCTCTCGATAGCTTCGGTCGCGTACATGTTGCTTGTTCATCGACCGAAGGCATCCTCTGAAGGCCCGTTCAGGTGTAATGGCCGGTCGAGTGTTTACATTCCGCTCGTCGATCGGGCGGAGCCCGCTGATAGCTCCGGTCGCGTATATATTCCTTGTTCACCGACCAGGTGCATATCTCATTCTAACCGACTGGAGACACTCTTTGAGTCTCCGGTCGAGTATAAGGGTAATTTCATTTTGGATCCTAATTTTCGGCATAACTATAAATGTTAATTCCAACTCCACCTGTATGACTACGACACTCCTCGCCTGTACGACCGAAGCATTCCTCACCGGTATGGTCGCAGCACCTCTCGACGGTACGACCATAACACCCCAACGGTACCTCAGATACTCACTTGAAATGCGAGAAACGACGGTATTTTCAGATCAGAACATGCTAGCTCATGTCTTCACAGTATGCGATATTAAATGCTGGTCGTACGCGCTTCGGAGGAGTATATAAAGGAACAAGAGTCACTGCGTAAAGAAAATTATTTTCGAATCACCAACTTTTTCACATACTGTTACAATACTTTCGGGCTATCAGACCTGACTTGAGCGTCGGAACGGGATCCCTAGGTCCTTCGTCTGAAGCTCTCCGTTAATCTTTCGTCTATCTTTCTATGATTTATGTAAATTCTCGACCGGTTACCTGAGATTATATATCGATAGCGTATTTCAATCAGACTCAAGACGATCGGCTGAACTATCCCATTTATTGGTGATCCAATTAATAAAGTTCTAATTCATCGATGACCCCATCTTTCTTCATGCAGGAACATGGAGTTAATAAATTAATTAGTAATTCGTCGTTGTTTAATAAGTGTACATAACGAAATGTTGTCGACCACAGGCAGGAAGACAACGGCGTCAAAATGGCCGTGCCATGACACCGAGAAGGGGAACAGCGTGTATTTGACCGTGTGACGCTTGTAGTGATCTGTTAAAGAGATAGCTCAAGATTCTGCTGTGTCACACGTCATCAACGCTTATTTTCTACTAATCAGAGAAAACTAAAACAGCAGACAAGAGGCCACCTGGCTTCCTCCAACGCCACGCGTTTTCTCCTTTCCTCTTACATTTGCCGTGCTGGATCACTGACGATCCTTTTTCCTTCCTCGCCGGCAAGTTTCTTGTTCGACTCGATTCCATTCTTTACGACCGTGATCGCGTCTGCAAGATCGACCAAAAGTTCGTCTTCTGTTCGTCCGAATGATCAACTGTCTGTGAGCGCATCGAAGTTTGGATTGCTCTATACGTCGATCGACCACATCGTCTGCGCAATTCGAGGGACACGCCAGCTGCGAATCTGCGATGACGAGGAGGGAGGCGGCGCCACTCCTCCCGGCGACGAAGTCGAGCTTAATGGGCGACGGCGACGAGAACCTCCGCCTCCGGTGGATGTGCCTCGACCAGTCGAACGCCGGCCTGGCGGTGGTCTCGTGGGTGGTCTTCTTGGTTTTCGGAGTGGCGATCCCCAGCGTGTCACACTTCGTCCTCTCCTACCGTCCGCACCGTCGCCCTTATGACCTCGTCGTCCAGCTTTCCCTCAGCGCCGCCGCGGCCCTCTCCTTTATCTTCCTCTCCGCCGCCATCCGTAGCGGCGGCCTCCGCCGCTTCATCTTCTTAGACAAGGTCGCCGCGCAGAGCGCGCGCGTGCGCGCGGCGTATTGCGCCCAGCTCCGCCGGTCGTTTCGCTTCCTCTATCAGTTCCTGGCGTCCTGCTTCGCCGCGGAGGTAGCCTACAAGATCTGGTGGTACGCGTTCAGCGCCGATCGGATCCCCTTTTGGGAAAACCCGGTGGCGACAGGGTGCGTGGCGTGCCTGCTGGAACTGACGTCGTGGGTATACACGGCGGCGAGCTTCCTTGTGGCTTGCGCGGCGTTCCGGTCCGTCTGCCACCTCCACATCCTGCGGCTGCAGGAATTTGCAGCAGTATTCCAGGAGGAGTCGGAGGTGATGCCGGCGCTGAAGGAGCAGCTCCGCTTGAGGCGGCAGCTCAAGGTCATCAGCCACCTTTTCCGCGGCTTCATCCTCTCGGGCATGGTGATGGTGACGGCCAGCCAATTCGCCGCCGTCTTGGTCACCACCCGACCGCACTCCGACGACAATCTCTTTAACACCGGGGAGCTCGCGGTCAGTTCCCTTTCTCCCTCTCCCCCAATTTATATCTCCTAAAACGGATCCAGGAAGCATGACTGCAGGGTTCAGTAGTGGAGGAGGTTCAAGGCTTTCTTTCTTTCCTTCTGATTTTGGAGTTAGAATTATTGTTGTATCGTGTAGATTTTCTAATTTTGATTATGAGTTCGTTGTTTGGTTGATGGGTTGACAATGTAAATCAATTTTTTTTAAAAAAAAATTACAAACTCATCCCTTTTGATGTAAATCCTGCTTTTCAATTTTTCAATTGTAATTTTTTTGTTTGGGCAAAATTAAGAAGACTGTTTTTCTTTAAAAAAAATCGTCAGGAATATTTCCATTTTGATTTTTATCAACAAAGAATAAGAATGTTCACTTCACTTAAAATTAAAATGACACAATTATTTTTTTAATATTATTCTTATTCTTATTCTATAATTATTATAATTATCATAATAATTACGAATAATTATTACTTATAGTTATAACAATTATAATTTCATAACTATTACAATTATTATGGGTTACAAGATAATAAATATATATATTTAAATAAATTTTGATTTGATATATTATATAATTCGAGTTAAAAGTTATGATTTTTAAAAAATTATTTAATATTTTTATTATAATAACTACGATTTCATAATTACTACAATTGATTCGTAGCTATTATAATTAGTTTAAAACAGTTATAATACACCTTCATTTCATGATTTTAGTGAGAAATATAGGTAATAAATAATAATAAAAATAATATAATAGTAGGTAGTTGGATAATTTTAAAACATATATACTTTTAAAATTTAAATTAAAAATAATACCATCGACTTAAATGAGCAGATCCACACATTTGTCCATGCTTCACAACCTTGCGCCCTAGGGTAGGCATGACTGAGTTAGTGATCATATGAAGATTTATTAAATTTAAATAAGATTGAAATCCTAATAAAAATTATGAATATATTTTTTTATATCGTAATTCATTTTGATTTTATAATTTACTCTTTTATGATTAATCAAGTCGGATAACGTCGGACTTGGGGTGACTGACCCGGCTTCACGAAAATTTCCCACCGGTCACCAGGATAAATCAGAAAGTACTAATTGAGGTTCATGTAAATGACTAATATTCTAAGATCCGTTTCTCATTGGACGGAAATTATAATTTACTCTCTAATGTTAGATAGTTATGAGATGATAAATTTTAGTTTCGCCGAATTTACGACACGCGACAGCTCATTTGTCGGGGCAATACTTGGGCCTGGTTCGGACGACTGGAAAACGATATCTTATTATGGAAAGATGGCCCAAATTTTAGCCCATTGATAGAGCCTAAAATTAGCTTAAATCCGAAAACGAAAGCACTTCCGCCTTCGCGTAAACCCTCGCGGCCGTGAAGTGAAGTTCAAATCTCACGAAGCCATCGATTGCTTATTGCGAAGATGGCCGGAGGCGAGCGGAGCTCATGGCGATTAAGGATCGGTCCTTACTTCGGAGAGGTTTCTGCTCTCTCCTTCGTTCCTCTGCCTCGTCCCATGTCCGCCTTCCCCCTTCTTCTCGCTGGTAATCATATCTTCTTCTCTGGCTTTGTTCACTTCCAGTTTTCCTGTTTTTCAGTTGTTTCTTTAGAAATAAACTATTGTGTTGCCATGTGTTTGATAAATACGAATTATATGTATTCATAGACTTCATGTAAAAATACCTGACTAAATCAATGTAAATAATCATTTCTATCTAAATTTACTCATAAGATTAAGTATGCCATGGATCAAGTTATATTTTTTAACACTCTCCCTCAAGCTAGAGAGTACAAACAGCACATAATACATGAAAGTTCCATTAATGTGAACATCGAGCAGCAGCAAAAACACTTTCGATGAATAAATTTCTCCATTTGTGTGGAAAGTAGATGATGGAGTAAAGGAAGCATAACGTCATCATTAGCACGCATGGTGTGCAACAAAGTACAAAGGAAGCAATGTGACTTGTAATGTCTATGATGTGTGATTTGGATGACATGTAAAGAGACATCCACTGGGCATGCGTCAGGAATGAGTAGAGGAAAAGAGAATCAAATGAACAATAGGGGTAGACCATCAAACATTCCCTTAGGGGATTATCTCGTTTAGAAAATACTAATAAAAAAAAGTAGCTTTGATACCATGTAGGATAAAATTGTCATAGGTTCTGCGTGTCGTCCAAAGCATTTTCATTGTTGCTCGTCCATAGTCATAAGCTCAGATATGTCATAAACCAAATTATATCTTCTATTTTTATCTAACTGTTAGTTTTTGTCGTCACCTTCCTTTGTGCTTCATGAATCCTTGTGTTCGTATCTTGTTCTTTCTTTGTCCCCCTCATGCTTACGTTTTTGGGCTTCATCTCCGTGGATCAGGAACTGGATCTGAGTTACTGGTTTATGATGTCAGATCGGCGAACCTTGTTGAGACCTTTCAGGTCTTCAAAGGGGTGCGTGTTCATGGAATATCATTGCAATCTCCTGACAATAATGATGACCCGTTTTGTTCGGCAGCAGATTTCATTATTGCTATCTATGGAGAGCGGCGAGTTAAGCTATTTCGCTTGTGCGTTAGATTGGGGTTGAATGATGCTGCTGGGTTCAATTTAGGAGTGAGATTGGAATTGATCCAGAGATTGCCAGGGTTTGATCACTGGGTTCTGGATGTCTGCTTCTTGAAGGTACTCTCACAGAGTGAGCTTTTTGGAGCATTATTCTGTTTCTTATCTGTTGTAACACGCGATCCATGCAGGAGGACAATGTTCTTGCAGTGGGCCTCAGTGATAATTCTTTAGTTTTGTGGAATCTTACTAGTTCTATTGTGGTCACCCGAGTGAAATCTTCAGGTTGATATGAAAATTATTTACATTCTGTTGCAGTGGCCCTATTTTCTTTATCCTTCTGTAATTATTTACATTAGAAATGTCTTATTGTTTTAATGTATGCACTTGCAGAGAGGTGTCTCTTGTATTCTATGAGACTGTGGGGAAACAGCATAAGGCTACTCATTATGGCATCTGGAACAATTTTTAATGAGGTTATTCCTCATGGATTTCATTTGATACTTCAAATGCTTTGTCTTTAAGAAGATTGGTAGATTACATCAGCAGATATCTTGTATGCATTAATTGTGATCATGCATAAACTGTTCTTAGTTTATTTTTTATTTATTTGATGATGGAATTAGTTATGGATCATTGTTTAATCATTTGTGCTCATTGAATTGTATATCTATGGTGGTGATATACTGAGAAGAAAATTATTTCTTAATTTGCTGTTAGTTAAATGTATTAAGCATTTAGCTTATGCCTTGAATATGAACATTGATCCCCGGATATGTTATTGTGTTTTCTCATTCTTGATGCAGGTTTAAGATGTCTAAGTGTGGAATGCTTCCCTGTATCTTTGTTTAGCCTTTTAGGTTTTTGGGTAGCTTCTTCTCTAAATTGACCAGCCTTGTTCATAAAGCATCTACCTGTTTATGAGGCTTAACATTGAGTGGCCAACATTTTGTAGAACTAGGTTTTTGTATTTTCTTTCTTTAGTTTTTCCATTGAAGCATTTGATATTTCTTTATTTTTTGGGCCATTAACCTAGTTGATCCCTTAATGTAGAGCTTTCATGATTGGGAAGGTGAGAGTGAATCTTTAATATTAATAAGATCCCTGTTTTTACACTTTTATAATGCAACTAAACAATATTAATCTAATGTTGTGTCCTTGAGTACTTAATTGTTTGTACTATGATTATTTATTTCTTTGTGAAAATATTTCTTGTGAAGTTAAAATTTTCTTGGCAACCTTTGTATGCTGCATACTAGTATTACTCAATTGCTATGCCTTCAATGACATTATGTGATTCTGATGTCATTGTCATGGAAAATGTTTTGATGATTTTGGTTTGGTGCAATTTAGTTTGTGTTATGTTACAGAAAGATGTCAACAGTTGATGATTGGAAGTGTTATGCTCAAACAGATAATCATTTGGAAGTTAATTCATGAAAGACCTCATCCTTCATCCAACCAATTGAAGGAGCATGTTGGTTCCAACTCATCCAGTGCAATGGATGTTCATATTGATAGTGAGAACTATGTAGCTTATCATTTGAATAAACTAATTGGGCATGAAGGATCAATATTTCGAATGAGTTGGTCATCCGATGGAACAAGGCTGATGTCTGTTTCTGATGATCGCAGGTGGGTTAGATGCCTTTCTATTTCTGTATGATAAAGTTTTAACTGCTGCCTCAGGTGTGTAACCTTCAGAAATTAAGTGCTTTGTTTGGCTTCACTCATAGGGCAGCGCTCGTATCTGGCTAATTGATTGTCAAAAGCAAGAATTTGACAATCTTGTACAGACTCCGGGTAATTATGTTTCATCTGATCTCACATTGTTCGGGCATAATGCTAGAATCTGGGACTGCTATATATCTCATTCTGTAAGCTCTCTTTAAGTATAACCTGCTTTGTTATGTTTATGATGCCATCCTTTAATCTTAAACTATAGTATTATTAAAGTTCATAATTTATGCTTGATATATCTGGGATAATTAATCTGGGCATTCTCTATGATACTCTGCTGATGAAACTGGAAATATATCTTACTATTTCTTGCTTCTTATTAGATATCTCGCCGTGTTAATCAGATCTGGCTACTTTTGTCCTTTTGTTCTGTACCAGAATGTGTAATTCTTTTTAACAGCACTATGTATGTGTAAAACATGTGTGCATTGCTAATGTAGTCTATCCAAAACAATTTCTGTCCTGAGTTTAATTCAACTCAATATGTTGCTTTTCCTAATATATAATGTTTGAATAGTCATTCTTGTAATCTCTAGTGAAGCTCTGGTGATTACCTGACAGTAGAGTACATGTAAGAATTCTTGCTAGCAAACTCTACTTCCATTTTTAGATTATTGGGAACCATGTGTATAATGAAGTTCACTGATTGTCATAAACTTAATTTAGCAATTTGGAATACCACTCTTAGGAAAAGGATTAGAACTTGTGGTAGGTGCAAATTGCAAATTTTAGGGGGTGGATTAACATAATGTGTGTAAGAAATAAAATGGCTGGCAAAATAGGCTAGAGAAATATGTAGAGTAACATTTAATATGTGGTTAGTTTGAGAAGTTAAAAATCAAAACAATTGGTGGCGTTGTTTAAAATGTGGTTTGAGAAGTTTAAAATGTGGTAATTGTTTGACCATAAGGCTTTTTGTTGTTGTTGTCGTTGTTATGGCCATATCCTTAATCTAGGTAAATAGTCTTTCTTTAATTATTTCAAGCTATCCATTTAGGTAGCAATTACAGCCGGCGAAGATTGTTCATGTCGAGTTTGGACAACAAGTGGCGATCAATTATTGATGTTAAAGGAACACATGTAAGTGTTGATGACATTTTATTCCATTTAAGCATCAAAATAATTGTAATATGCAAACTCATTGTGTTTTAGTTTGATTAATTTTGCCAATCAAATGCTAATTTTTCCTTCTGTATATTAATGTTCTTAAACCATTATGATAGAATTCCTTGACAATTATTGTGGCAAGTTTTAGAGAAAAAATAAATATATTAATGTTCAATTTTAAGTCTCTATTTTTTAATACGGCATTGAATGAATTATTTAGCAAGCATTTTTATTTTGTTCTTTCCATTTTTTTAAAATAAGTTTTTTACCAATTTCGATTCTTTCAATATGATACAGCCAGTAAGTGTTTTCTAAATTTTCAATATCAATACCAATCATGATATTGTCACCCATGATCAAAAGTGATTTAGGAAATTTGCATGTTACTACTGATATTTTCTTTGCATAGAGTTAACCACCTGAAATACTTGGGAACAATTCAAGTTTTACTATGATGATGCAGTGGTAGAGGCATATGGCGTTGTTTGTATGATCCAGATTCTTCACTTCTGGCAAGTGCGGGATTTGATTCTGCAGTCAAAGTGCATCAAATTACTTCCTCTTCTTCTAAGGAGGCAAGAGAACAATATGGCATATCAGACAATTTGATGGATCAGAGAGAGAATTTCCAAATTTGTATTCCTAAATTAGCAAACCAGCTTTCTCTGATGGACAGGTGAGTTTTCTGAATTTTTCTTATTCCATTGATGCAGTTGTTTAATTTTTGAGCATTTCATATTCCAAAGTTACTGTAAGATTTTTATTGGCAGTTCAGAAATATTTTGTCTTCCCTTGCTTAATAATTTTGATGGTGTTTCTGATGCAATTTCTCCAACCTCATTACTGTATGTCAGACATTGGGTAGGTTGGTCAATATTTATTTTGCTTTCCCTTTTTGAGCATCTATTTTAGTTGTCTTATATTTCTCAATGATGGAATGATTCTTATTCCATGTAAAATCTATTCTTAGTGAGGGTTGTTTTTGTATTTAAGCATGTAGAAAAAGGCCTCACTTTGATATATGGACTAAAAGGGAGGAATTCCTTCCTTTCCTTTCCTCTTCTCTTCTTACTCTCTTTAACACCCTACATCAGATATGAAAGATGTGGTTCTTCTGTATAATTCCAGTTATATTGATGTTGCAGCAAAAGCGAGTATGTAAGATGCATACAGTTTACTCGGGAGAATTCTCTTTATATTGCAACCAATAATGGATATTTATATCATGTTGAATTGTCTAATCCTGGAAGGATAACCCGGACTGAACTTATCCAACTAAGAGAATCACAGATTATTTGTATGGATATATTGCCCACGAAGACTTCAGAGTCATCTTTGAACCTGGATGATATTGTTGCAATTGGAGATGGAAATGGGAAAGTGACAGTTGTTGGGGTTAATAATCGAGGTGTTACTCCTTCAGCCTCATTCTCTTTTAATTGGTCAGCAGAAAAGGAGAGACAATTATTAGGTGTCCACTGGTGCAGATCATTGGGTAGTAGGTAAGGATAATTGATTTTTCATTATCCTATTTGCTACTAATTTGTTCCATATTTCCTCAAATATGTGCATTGCATCATGCAGCTATCTCTTTACATCAGATCCTCGGGGTATCCTGAGGATGTGGAAAATTGAAAAGGCTGCTTTAGAATCTGACATCCATGTTACCAGCATAGATTACAATGCATTACTTCTTGCAGTGTTTACTTCAAGTTTCAGATATCGAATCATGTGTATCGATGCCTCAAGTAAAGAAGAGGTAATGGTTGAAAGAATATTTTCTCATTATGGATTCAAATATTGATATTGGTTTGATTTAAGCAAATCTATGCTCTGATCCAATACCCACACATGTAGCACTTGCCATAAACAATTCTGAGAATAGGCAAGTAAAATTTGATAGAATCTGTGACTTTTACTGCCCATACACAATTTATTGCATTTGACGTTGATAAAAATATTCATAAAATTCATATTTTTTTTAAATTTTACATGGATAAACAGTATATGAACTTTATTGAGAGATCTGCCACACTGAGATAATATTGAATTTTTGATATCTTGTACTGGACTATTATTGATATCCTGTACATATGGTGTTAATCATAATTTCATTAGTTTTTTTTCTTATGCTCATAGAATAGGATAAAATAAACTAAGGCTTTGAGAACTATTGTTTTCTTATGCGCCAAACAATTTCCATGACGCATTAGAACAATCACTTTCTTGTGATCTCATGATTCCTAAGTATTGATCCCTTTACTTTAACAATCTTTTGATTGATTGTCCAGTGAGTCTAGCTTTTAACTTAACTATATTATTCGAATATTGATGAAAAATTAGTACAAATTATAGCGTTTATTAATTCATTGAGTCCTTAATTGTTCTGTAGATTCTTATATGCGGTGATAAGCGTGGGAATATTATTCTCTTTCCTTTGGTGGATGAATTGATGGTGGAAAAATGCGCAGAAATAATAGACATCTCTCCTGGTGATCAATTTAAAGGTGCACATGGTATATCTAGTGTCACCAGTATTTGCATTGTCATCTCACAATTGAATGATGCTGACATACAAACGGTACCACCATGATAGTTACAGTAATCATATTACAAAGATGACTGATTATTGCTAACTTCTTTTTTCTATTATTATAGACTGGGGCAGATGGATGCATTTGTTATTTCCAGTATAGTAAGATCCTAAGGAAAATTGAATTTATTGGGATGAAACAAGTGAAAGATCTTAGTATGATTCAATCAGTCTTTTCCAGTGCAACCGCTGGGGACACAAAATTCAACAAATACGCAATTGGTTTTACATCCGTGGATTTTATAATGTGGGATATGACAAATGAAACGAAGGTACTTTTATCTGGTTTTATCACATTACAGTTTTGTTAGAAACCATTCAATTAATGAGTAATGGTTCATGTATCTGCAGACAATACAAATTCCTTGCGGAGGATGGCGCAGGCCATTTTCTTTTCATTTTGGGGACGTTCCAGAACACCAAAATTGTTTTGCTTATGTAAAGGTATTATGATGCCATGTTCTCCTTGTATACTTATTAAAAAATGGAACAAAAACTAGGTTGATGGTGGCAGAACAGTACTGTAAAGCTCATTAGGCCCTTATGACAACAAAATGTAAAGCTTAAGGGATATTTTGACATTAATCTAACCTTGTGGGCATTTTGAAAATTATTGAGAATTTTTTGGTGGAATTTAGGTACAGCTGATGAATGATTTCGATATACAATCTCAAGACTCTATTAGAAGGCATAATTCAATTAATGACCATTCCTAAGAGATCATCACTATCAGCTGTTCTTTGTTTCATTTACCCTAGTAGATTTGGGAAATGACTCTATGCTAGCACGAATGGAGTGTAAGGGAACCAAATTTTGGTTCTAATGCTGATGGCTATTTGAGGTAAAGAAATTGTATGACCCCTGGATTTTAAATGATTTCTAAAAATGTCGAATAAAAAATAGGAAGTAGTTAATAGTAATACATGCAAAGTAGAAACCCAATATTATCTAGTGAAGTTTGTTTGCATAATTTTTCATGGGTTCAGTGCATATTGAAAGTATGATATATGTTATAGCTGTCATTGTTGAATGTTTTGTTAAGATCTTTTCCACAATTTTGGTAATTGAAAATTCATTCATTTGAGTCATTCTCCTTTTTCAGGATCACATTGTTCATGTTCATAGGGTTTGGGTGGTTGCTAAAGAAAAATTATTTCCCAAGGTTTTGCATATGCAATACCATGGGAAAGAGATACACTCATTATCTTTCATTTCAGTCGTGCACCTATCAACACTCAATAATGGTGGTCATTCATGGATTGCAACAGGCTGTGAAGATGGAAGTTTGCGGCTGGCCAGGTTTTGTACATAATTATGTATTTGTTTCCTAAATGGAGTAACAACCTTGACTGTGATTTGTTTCAATTTCTTGTTGTGGTATTTAATTATGCTTTAATAGTGTTGTCTTGAAGTTTTAGCCAACCCCACCTAGTGAGATAAGGCTTGTCTTGAAGTTTCTTCAGATTTGTAAATAATATGTTATTTTATTTAAATGACATCATTTCTTTCTTACAATGATGTTAGTTTCTTCACTCCCAACCCTTGTTGTTTTTCTTCCACTGGTTTTTAGAAGATTAAGGGCGAATACAACTACTCTCTTCTTCCCTAAAAACAGTTTTGTTTCATGATAATAAATTTACATCTTGTTCAAACTCTCCAAATTAGCCAGGCGTTCATGGTAATGAATTTAAGTGTCACATGAATGATTTGTTGGATTTGGGATCGAGGATTCGACTTTATATTTTTTTAGGCCAAGTAGGAATCGTTGATTCAGTTCATTAACAAATTTCATAGTTTTCCCCTCAAACTGGGAAGTTTTGCGAATTTAATCAACATAAAAGGTTGTGGTTAATCTATTTGGATAATTCTTGAAAATGATGCAGGTACTCGTCTATCAAAGCTGGAAGATGGTCTGAATCAATATTGCTAGGTGAGCATGTAGGAGGGTCAGCTGTGAGGTCTATATGTTTCATCCCAAACATATATACCTTCAAAATTCCGATGTCCGGTACCTCTAACAAAGATACACATCACACTTCAAATGATTCCAGTGAAGACCAACTTTTATTGATTTCTGTTGGTTCCAAGCAAGTTCTGACTTCTTGGATCTTACAGAGTAGCATAGCACGAAACAAATTTTTTGATTATACATCAGATCCTTCCAAAACTGAGTTATCATCAATATCTTTTCGGTGGTTCTCCAATCAGCTGCCCTCAAAGTTTGCTAGTCGTCAAAAAGGGTTGGAGAAGTTATTCAAAACATGTGAAGAAGGTAATCATTTAACCACTGAGTGTGATCAGATTTCAACATTAAACTCCACCTTTGTGGATCAGATGGATAATGACTGGAGATACCTGGCTGTTACTGCTTTTCTTTTGAAACCTGTAGATAGTAGGTGAGATGAAATATTTGGTTTTACTAATAGATCCTGTAAGATATTTTTGATTCATATGCTTTTAGCTCACATCTTACTGTCTTAAACAGGACTACAATATGTTTTATAGTGGTTGCTTGTTCAGATGCAACTCTCATGTTGAAGGCTCTTCTTTTGCCTTATCGATTATGGTATGTAGTTTTAATGAAGTGCATTTTTCCTTTTCTAACTGCTGCATGGTAAAATTTTGGTTGTTATGACATTTGGAAGATGTTCTTGGTAACACTTCTGTTGACTCACCATGTGCTCCCCTTTCTCGTTTTCAGTGTGATAATGCCTGTTCGTAATGACACATTTTTCAGGTTTGATGTAGCTTTACTTGTTCCAGTTAAATCTCCTGTTTTATCTCTGCAGCACATTGTTGTTCCTTGGCATTCCTGCTCCAAAGGTGATGATTTCGCCTAGTATTCCTTTTGAGTTTTGCATGGTTTGTAGCTTTGGATGTAGTTCTCTTTTTTACTATGTTCAGAAGCAAATATATGAAGAGAAAACAAGTGAAAATTTGCCTTAAAAGCAAAAATAAATAAATAAATAATCCTTTTATACCTTCCATTAGACTATTATATACTCTTCCTGGTACCATGGATATTTTCATGCTTCAAACTGCAAAAGGTTTGATGTACAATTCAAGTTAGTAATTTATTTTGGTACTTTAACAAGAGAAATTAGTAATGTGTTGCTAGTAACTGTTGGTTGACTTCCGGTAGTGAAACTACATTTTTTTGCAGATGCTGCTCCAATTGGAAATGCTTATTTCCTTATAAGTGGATCAACTGATGGCAGCATTACTTTCTGGGATCTCACTGAAGTAGTTGAATCCTTTGTGCAAACAGTGTTGGATGTTCAACCACAGATGTTCATTGATTATCAGAGAAGACCTAAAACTGGGAGAGGAAGCCAAGGTGGAAGGAGGTGGAAATCATTGAGTAATATATCTTCTGGGAATACATTTAGCAATGCAAATGGCATAAAACAAGGCACTGATATGGTTTGTTCTGAAAATGAATTTGCGAATTTATCTACTATGGATAGTGATCAGATACACACTCCATCTAGCACACAGCTAATTGATGTTTCAAAAGGGCCTTCAAATATCTTTTCTAGTTTATGTGAAATACATCCCTTATGTGTTTTAAGTTCACTACACCAGTCAGGTGTCAACTGTTTAAATGTTGCAGAAATCAAGAAATGCCAGTACTCAAAATCTGAGAATACTTACTGTGTTTTAAGTGGTGGGGATGATCAATCTCTACACTTACTAGTCTTTGGTTTGCAAGTGGAACCAACCGATCAGGATGCTGGAGATAATCAGTCCTCTGGGGATCATAATCGGAGAGATGGTATATCTCTACTCCCTGTTTTTGTATACAGTAAACACATAAATATCTTGCATGATGCAATTTTTCTGGTCATTTTGATGCAGGCAAAAGGTACAAGCTCAATGTACTTTCCCAAAATAGGATTTTATCAGCACACAACTCAGCAGTTAAAGGTAATTTCGTAATCTCATTTATGTTATTTGGGGAAGGATGTTCAAAAGTATGACAACTACCAAAATGTTTGTCATTTGCTGATCAAAGAATCTGTTGACTAGCTATAGACACAAGAAGTTTACGTAGGTGTCTTTTACACGGACAAACTTACAGATTCTTCCTGTATTTTTCTTCATTACACTGCTTCAATCTGGAACAGATTAGGTTTTTCAACCGACAGTTGATTTTGTCAGGAAGAAATCTTAAGTTTTTCAACCTAAAGTGACAAGATCTACCAGATGTATCTACTGTTTTCGGGTTATTATGTTTGGCTACTGTTATCAGTTGCCAGGGTCTAGGCTTCATTTTAAGAACACAATCGACTTCTGAAAAGTATTTTTTAGTTTCATTCGATTATTACTTTTTTTTTTTTTTTTGCCTCCCAGGTGTTTGGACTGATGGCACATGGGCATTCACCACGGGCCTTGATCAACGAATTAGGTGTTGGCTGATAGACCCGTTGTTCAGGTTGAGTGAACATGCAAATGTTATCATCAGTGTACCGGAGCCTGAAACACTTGATGCAATCATCCATGACAGGTTCAGCCGCAACCAATATTTGCCTTATGATTTACAAATTCGTTGTTTGATCCAATATCTTTCTTGTTTGCCTTGCCAGTGGAGGGAACAGTTGGTATCAAATTGCAGTAGCGGGAAGAGGCATGCAAATGGTGGAGTTCAAATCTATTGCTGGTGATGATGAATGAAATGTTTGGCTTACACCTCTGCTAGTGTGGCTTGGTAGTTGCAGTTAGCGGTTTCCAGATCTCTTCTCAAACTCCCGCTTGTTATTGTAAGCGACAGTGAACAAAAAACTACTCCCCAGTAATTTATTTTAACAAGATTTAGTTAGGAGGAGGTGCCACACACACAAGGTGGCTGAATTTAGTATGGAGAACAAAAGCAGATAAATGTAGCTCTGGCTCCGGCTCCTCAACTCAAATTGAATACCAACATTTGGCATATAAGAATGAAAATTGGAGAAGCAGCTTTATAGGCTGATAATTCGTAGAGGTAAGAACAGCCATTTGTGACCTCTGTTTTGTTAAGAGAATGATGAAAATACTTGATGGGGCAAGATTTGTCCGCTGCCCCTAAAAGGCAAAAGTTGTATCCAAAAACACATCTTTTGTTGACTTAAATATGAAAATCCATCTCCAATTCACGTGTCGTGTTTAATTCTAAAAGTAAAAAAATTTCAAGAATCTCACCAACCATTGGAGGATTAAAACATCCATGAATGTCCCTTTTGCTCTTCGTTACAAGGCAATGACGTGCCAAATAACATGATAAAAACAAAAGAAAATTATTATAGCACCATGCTCGTGTAATCTACTAAACAATAAAAGTAGTAGACTACGAAAAAAAAATGGTGCCGCACTACTGCACTGGTGAATACTGGCAAGAAATTATTCAAATCTGGTAGGGCAAAGAGCTTGATTTCATCAACTGTGAGTTATCATTATCTTTCAGAATACAAAAGCTTTTCACAAATTAGCAATGAGTACTCCTTTTATAGATCAATTCCTAATTTCTTTGGTAGATTTGACCTTATAGAACAATTCTACCTTCCTTATAAAAGGGAACCCTGAATCGTACGATCAAATCGCCAACTAAAAAATTTATCAAAGCATAGCAAAAATCATTCGAGTAATCATTTGGCGAAAACCATCAAGCGGGGGAGGCTCGTGAACTCATCCAATGGATTGGAGTCGGAGGTCCATGAACACCTCGAGGATTCGCTCTGCCGCCGTAATCTTTAGGTCGTACTCAGCCGCCAGCAAATACGCGCTTGGATCTTTTCCGGCTCGCTTCTATAGCGGTGGCGGCGGCCGAAATCGCGGCTCCGCAAAGCGAACGGCGTGGGACGGATAAATAGGGTTCAAAACAGGGATCGGGCGAGCGATCTATGTGACACGTGTCTCATGTAGACTGTGAGGATAGAGAACGTGGAGAAAATTATCCCCTAATTACCCCATTCATCCAGTAATCCATAAATTCATATTCTTGACGTCGCCCGTGGCCTAATGGATAAGGCGTCTGACTTCTAATCAGGCGATTGTGGGTTCGAGTCCCACTGGTTTATTTTATCAATTTTTATAAATTATTATATCCCCATGAGATTAGTACGTGGGGCATTGTCAGGTGTCTAACTTAATAATTAATAAATTAATTTTTATAATTTATTTTATTTGTGTTGATTTTGAGACGGACACGTTTTACCTTTTGTCATTATATTCTTAATATATATATATTTAAATTTTAACTTTTTTTATCCAAAACTCAAATTGATCATCAATAATTACCTGGTAACAATATTGACATAAAAAATAAATTTAGATATTTTTGCTTAAACAAATTATTTATATGATAAATTTTTTAAATCCAGATATTAAAATAAATAAGAAATATAAAATCAAAATCACATCATCTAAAAATAATATCAATAAAATAAAAAAAATTAAAAAATATTACACCAATCATATTTCTTTTCTCAAACCAACTATCCTCGTTCTTCTTCGCCATGAATCCTAGGAATCAATGTAACTCACTTATTTATTTTAATTCCTAAGTGAACTTAAAAAATTTATCACATACGTAGTTTATCCACCAAATATAAAAATATCAAAATTTATTTTTCATGTTAGCATCTTCACACAGTAGATAATTATTGATGATCAATTCAAATTCTAATAAAAAAAAAATAAGTTAATATACTAAAATATAAATGTGTAGATAATAGAAACAAAATTGTAAATAACATCAAAATGACTGATCCAATATTACGAAAAAAAATTATCGATTATTTTAAAAAATATTAATAAAGATTCAGATGATCAAAATTTTTAAATTTATTTTTTATTTGAAAAAAAAAACTCTTCTTTAATGATTGTACCATGCGGCGTAATTTTCTCGAGAACGTGGTGAGATGTTATTGGATTTTGCAAGGACAAATTCAGACAGTACCTTTTGAGTTCCTCAGCACTATCCATCAATATGTAAATCCTGCAATTGAGTCTCTTTGTAAACCTAACCACAGGCATTAGGAATGATTTAACAAAGTGAAATTTTACACAAAATCTTCCAAGCAAGTTCATTTGTCGTAGTAGTCTACCTTCACCATCAAAAAGTGAACATGGATGCTGTCACGTTGTTACATTGCTATAGGATGGTGCAACATCATGTGATGCAGCAGGATGATTAGTCGTGGCATTAGCAACTAGTTCTGCTTCTTTTACATTCATTTCGCTGAAGGTCCTTTTCTTTGTCGATGACTCAGACATCTCTACATCCTTCACCTTCTCTGCTTCCGTTGCCTGTGCTTCTTGTACTTTACTTGACTCGTGAACATAACTTGTAGTAGGCGGGGGTGGTGGCAAAAACTCTCGGCCACTTAATCTACAGAACACTCTTTCAACTGTTTCACTGATCTCCTTACCCAAGCCACTCTCATCGAGAATCAGCTCCCAAACGGCCCTTGATGCCTTCTCAAGCACCTGAGTTCTGCAAAAATTGAGTAACAATTAAATCCACAAATGCCATTCTGACGCTAGGTAGATCCCCTTTATTTTTAATAAAATTAGTGCCTCATAATCCAAAACCAGAAAAATGAGGATAAGAGATCTCATGGCTCACTAGATTCCTCATATCCAGCTCACATAACCTTAAGGGTGTGTTTGGTTCAAGTTATCATATAAATCTTGTTATATGATTACGAGGTAATCATATAACCAAGGTTATGGGGAATAAAATATAACCTAATGTTGTTTGGTTCAATTTAAGTAATGAAATAA
>JBBUKS010000049.1:358484-388264 GCA_038050645.1 Hedychium gardnerianum
GTTCTACGTCACATTTAAGAAAATTTTCCTAAAATAACTCATTTTGTTTGAGATGGAGGCCCTTATTAATATCTGTGGTATACACCGAAAAAGAAAAAAAAAAGATTTTGTTACGATTTTGAATTATAAAATTTCATTTTCTAATATTTGATCTTTGTTTCTTATTTCTTATGCCAATTTCAATGTTTTTTTTTTGAGATTTTATTTCTTGTGCCAATTTTTTTATCAAAATAAAAAGTAGAAGAAGAATAAAAGAAAAAGAAGATAAATCAATAAAATATTAAATTAAGTGATTAGATTATTTAAATTGAATTAAATAATATTATATTATATTTTATAATTTTAATTATATGATTATTAAATAATTATATAATTAAATTTATGTATGATAACTTAAATTAAATTCATCCGAGAGTTTCTTAGTTTATTTGATGGACATGATGTTGGGTGGACAGGATTAATTAGATCGCAAGAAGCGTGTGCCATCTTAACGAACGGTCGAGATTCCGTTCACGCAGCAACGCATCAAGGACATGTTATTAATGTTAGTTGGAAGTATAAAAAACCCTAAACCCTAGCGAAGACGCACCGCACTAACTGGGTTCTTCGAGTCTCGAAGGCTCATCTCCTCCCCGACCACCGCCGTCGTCTTCCCTTCCCCTCTATTTAACCCCGCAGAAAGCTGCTCTTCCACTTGTTCTGCTCTACGGAATTATCGGATACTGCTGATAGGCCTACTTTGTTCGCTCCTCGATCTGACCATGTATCGCGTCGTCGCCTCCCTCGCATCCAAGGCTCGGTAAGTTTTATTTACCAGAAAGAAATGTACTAGTTTTTCCGTGTTCTATGGTGATATCTAACTTTGCTTTTCTTCTTTTAGGGTTGCTGGAGGTAGCAGTAGCCGCCAGGTAAGAATGTCAGGATTTTCGTGATTCTGATGAATTTTATGGTCATTAATGTTTTCGCATATTGAGTTTTCTTTTTGACATGGTTTTTGATTTTGAATTGCGATCACGAGGATATGTTTGGGGGTGATGATTGAAATAGCTATCGGATTATTGATGATTGTATGAGTATACGATTTATTGTTTTTTTGGGTTAGATTGGAAGTAGACTTGGTTGGTGTAGAAACTATGCCGCGAAGGATATCAGATTCGGAGTGGATGCGCGTGCTTTGATGCTCAAGGGTGTGGAAGATCTTGCTGATGCGGTGAAGGTGACTATGGGCCCAAAGGTATTGCTTATTTTGTCAAAGATTATTCGTGTGATCAAGAAGATGTGCGTCTTGTGATACAGCGATTTAATATTTGATTCGTTTCCCCCCTGCTATTGGTTTGAAGGGACGAAATGTTGTTATTGAGCAAAGCTTTGGCACACCCAAAGTGACAAAGGATGGCGTAACGGTAGCAAAGAGCATCGAGTTCAAGGATAAAATAAAAAATATGGGTGCCAGCCTTGTGAAGCAAGTCGCCAATGCGACCAACGACGTTGCTGGTGATGGTAAGTGAAATTTTTGTGCGCTCTTTGGTAATGCTGAGTTTTTTTGTTAAATGATTTGGCTGCATTCGTTTTGGCTGATGTCTTTTTTCCCTCAATGTATACAGGAACAACTTGTGCTACGATTCTTACAAGAGCAATATTTGCTGAAGGATGCAAGTCAGTAGCAGCTGGAATGAATGCAATGGACTTGAGACGTGGCATCACCATGGCAGTTGATGCTGTTGTGACCAACTTGAAAGCCAGAGCAAAATTGATTAGTACATCGGAGGAGATAGCCCAGGTACTCAGTTCTCTGGTGTCTGAAATATCATAATACCGCAAAAAAAAAAAAACCATGGAAAAGTATCCTCATAACTTTGGAAGGTTGCAGCTTCTTATTTTCTACCTTTTTAATTCCTTAATTTTGATTGCATCATTGACAATTTAATTGATTTTCCTTCAAAGGTTGGCACAATATCAGCCAATGGAGAAAGGGAAATCGGGGAACTAATTGCAAAAGCTATGGAAAAAGTTGGCAGAGAGGGAGTTATCACAGTCTCAGTAAGTGACATATTCTAGGTGGTGAAATTTTATGTTATTTCTATTTGTTGTCTGCTTGCATTTTTTGTTTCATTTAATAACATTCAGTTCTGTTTCTCTTCCACTATATCTTCTTTTATTCACTTGAAGTTGATGCAATTAGGTAATGATTTTACATTCAAGAAATGCAAGTAATATTGTCAGTTCACCATCCATCTGTCATTCTCCATATGAAAATGACGGTGGAAAATATTACTGTATTAAGAGATAACTACTTCGAATGTTATCAGCCATTCCTTCGTTTTGTGCTCCAGGAAAATAAAATACTTTTGATTGTGCATTCTGTGGACTCTGTCTGCGTGTTAGTCCTTGTTAAAAAATGTGTTGAGTTATGTTTGTTTTGCTCTTCTAGTTTAACCTAAGTACTAGTTATCATATGTAATGAAAATTATCTGAAATCTGATGTGCCCTGTTAAGGATGGGAAAACTCTCTGTGATGAACTGGAAGTTGTTGAAGGAATGAAACTTGACAGAGGATACATATCACCATACTTCATTACTGACCAGAAGAACCAAAAATGTGTAAGAAGCATATCCAGATCAAGTACTTTCCATTCATGTAACGTTTCTTTATTGCTTCAGAATCTCATTTCCTATTTTGCAGGAACTTGAAGATCCTCTTATTTTGATACATGAGAAGAAGATCTCAAACCTCAATGCGGTAGTTAAGGTGTTAGAATTGGCATTGAAGGTGAAGTATCTTGATTCATAATGGGGTACAGTTCATATGACAAATACTGATGCTTTTCTTCTGTGTGCTCAGAGACAAAAACCTTTGCTAATTGTCGCTGAGGATGTAGAAAGTGATGCTCTTGCAACTTTGATTCTTAATAAGATTCGTGCTGGAATCAAGGTCAAGAATGCACTTTTTTCTGCATATTGGTGATTGAATTCAGTTTTGCTCCTAGATTGATCATATTCCAGCACTGACCCAGTTTTTATTGTATAGGTTTGTGCGGTTAAGGCCCCTGGTTTTGGGGAGAACAGGAAAGCCAGTTTGCATGATCTTGCCACACTCACGGGGGGATCTGTTAGTACAACTTTATGATAGACTTTGTTTTGTGATCATTATTATCTAGTGACATGGTTATTTGCTTATTGGTTTAGGTCATAACGGAAGAACTTGGTATGAACCTTGAGAAAGTGGAACTTGAAATGCTTGGAGCTTGCAAAAAGGTGTTGCTGTATTTTTTTTTCTTTATTTGTCTGTCTTAGAGTCAGTACCCTGTTTCCTGAACTGGGTACCGACCGCTTTATTGGTAAAGGGGTTCAATTCAAGGTAACTGATTCATAAATGATTTAAATATAGGTGACAATCTCTAAAGATGACACTGTGTTTCTACATGGTTTGGGTAACAAACAGGTTATTGAAGAGAGATCCCAGCAGGTCAGTTCCTTCTACCTGATCAATGACAAGCTGAAATAAATTAGTGGAGTCATGTTTGTATTTAGCTAATGTTTAACCTTCTTTCATGCTAGATACGATCTGCCATTGAATTGAGCACTTCGGATTATGACAAAGAAAAGTTACAAGAGAGGTTGGCTAAACTTTCTGGTGGAGTTGCTGTCCTTAAGGTAATCATTCAGAGAATCACTTCCATGACTTGCTCGCTAAAATTTTCTTTTAGAACAAGCAGAAAAACAAATAGATTCTGATTAAGCATTAATTACTTTACACTACTACAATGTTTTTCATAACATTAACAGTTATACTGATGGGGGTATTGTTGTTTATTGGTATGTTCTGCATCTAATTGTTTTTTTTTCATTGCTTACTGATCATCATAATGTAGTTGCAATTTCTATGTTAAGCTATTTCATGAACCTATATAACTCATTCACATATCGTCATTGCAGATTGGAGGGGCTAGTGAAATAGAAGTTGGTGAGAAAAAGGACCGGGTGACAGATGCTCTTAACGCAACAAAAGCTGCTGTCGAAGAGGGCATTGTACCAGGTAACCTGTTTTGCACAATCCTTGTCTTTTGGCTATTTCTAGACTTTTTTTTCAATTTCTTTTCTTCACAATACTTGGAGGTAAAGTACTCGTTTGTTGTTTTTAGGTGGTGGTGTCGCACTTCTTTATGCATCTAAGGACCTGGATAAGTTGCAGACAGCCAACTTCGACCAGAAGATTGGCGTCCAAATAATTCAGAACGCCTTAAAGGTTCTTAACAATCTTGTAGAACTAAACTTTGCAACTTATGCCATATTTCTAACTTTTTGTTGAACTTTCAGTCTCCAGTCCATACAATTGCTTCCAATGCTGGAGCAGAGGGAGCAGTGGTCGTCGGCAAGCTTTTAGAACAAGATAACGTCGATTTTGGTTATGATGCAGCCAAAGGTCAAATTAATTCCACTCGAGTTTCTTAAAGTAGTCTTGGGATGCTAGTTAAAAACTTTGCTGATGCTTCACATCCAGGTGATTATGTCGACATGGTGAAAGCAGGCATAATTGATCCCTTGAAGGTGATCAGAACTGCTTTAGTAGATGCAGCAAGGTTAGTAAAATGATGTTCGCTCTGCCTTCCTAGCCATAAGCCCACTTGGCTCATTCCATCCAAACTCATTTTTACATGCGTCTGTTTTATTTCAGCGTTTCTTCATTGTTGACTACCACTGAAGCTGTAGTCGTCGAACTACCAAAGGACGAGAAGGATGCTGCTGCTGCGGGCGCTGGCATGGGCGGAATGCCTTACTAATTTCGTCTAAGTATGTAACTTCATTAGATTGTCAAGTCAGGATTTGTATTGCATGGCAGCATTCTTGGTTATAGTAGTTGAGGCTAGTGTTAATGCTGAAAGACAGTGAGTCGAGTGTCTCTTGTAGCTGCCAAATTATTTTGTTTCAAAATGATTATTACCATTGCAATAATGGAAGACAAAAATATAGACGTTATTTAATTGGAAGGTTGTCAATTTTAGATGGAGATCATCGTTATAAATATTGTGAGAATGAGGTTTTTTTTGTTCTTTCAATTTTTCCCTTTTTTAATAATAATTTATTTGCAAAGAGGGCTTTAGCAATTTAATTTAGCACCTGATGCAATATATAAATTTCCTTGTCAAACATATCAAAAATATGACGATCATATTCATTTCCTTTTTATTCTAAATTCATTTTTTTATCAAGTGGACCTGACGAATTCAGAAGATATTAAATAATTTAAAAAAAAAACGAATTTATTCTATAAGTTTCGCATTCAATCAGCTAATTATTCTATCCAATAAAAGAATTAACACTCGAGAAACAACCCAAATGCTGCCGGGTCACCGGGTAATCTACTCACTTATCGGTTCGCACACAGCATCTTTTTTGTGGGTCGAGGCCTTAGCCTTTTTCTGCCCTCCACTTGATGCCGGTCTTCCTCCCTCCGCTTCCTCTCATCTGCAACGGCCGCTGGTTCTCCTTTCGGACCGCACTCTCGCTTGCATTCTCCCCTCCTCGCCGGCTGCGTCTCTCTCCCATGTCGTCCTCGGCTGCCGATGACGGCGCGGCCGCTAGCGTCAAGAAGGGGCGCCTACGCGGCCTGGTGTTCGACATGGACGGGACCCTTACGGTTCCCGTGATCGACTTCGGGGCCATGTATCGTGCCGTCTTGGGGGAGGAGGGGTACGCCGCCTGGCGCTCCTCCAGCGCCACCGGCGGTGGCGTCGACATCCTCCACCACATTGAATCGTGGCCGGCGGCGGAGAAGCTGCGAGCGTACGAAACGATAGCTCACTTCGAGCGACAGGGCCTCGAACGTCTTCAGATCATGCCTGGTTCTTCGAATGCCCTTAATCCAACTCCTCGGATCCGCTATTATTCTTTAATTTGTCGAAGATGGGTGTCCCCGGTTGCGATCTTGATGTGATTAGTAATTTGTGTTTAATTCGACTAGAATATCCATGAACCTGAAGGTTTTATGAGATTTTAGTATTCTTTTTGTTCTATGAAGAGCATTTAGCCATCAATTTATCTTATTTTAAGGGTGATTTGAGATTCATCTGTAGCACCATTGATTATACAAGTTTTTGGGTTAGTTATTTTCCAACCTAAGAGAGTTCGTTAGTTTACTCTTAAAATATGTACTATAATTTTTGTATTTAGAGTTTGAGAGAAGCTGAGAGATCAAGAGTATGCTAGAGTACTGATACTTTAAGGTCTTTCTAAAGTAGAGAAAAAGAAACCAATCCATTACACTCTCATTGAGGGTGCAGATGCTAGGATAACTTGATATTTCAGATCTAGAGTCATTTATGGTGTAGTGGTCTTTATTTTGAGAGGAATTTATTTCTTCTACCTTGTTTACTAATAAATTTTAAAGACAAATTACTAGGTAAATGAGGACACCACATCATTGGTATATGATAGTGTATTTATGATTTTTCTCTAATTGAACAGTTTATTATATGTGATCCTTCTTTATCTTGTAACTTAAACATAATTGTAAAAATCATATGTTTTTTTTGTAGAATGATATGGAATATGTAATATAGTTTAATAGATAAATTTTGGTAAATATTACATCCTAGATTCAAGCTATAATTCTACACACAAAAACTCAATATCCATTTCAATATTTTATTTTTGATAAAATAAACATATTTCAGGTGCTTTGGAACTTTGCAAGTACCTGGATTCCAGGGAGATAAGGTAATGTTTTTTTCTTTCTTGAAGCTTATACTCTTATCTATTCATGTGCCTTATCTTGTAGTTGTAGACCTCCTTTCTCTCTTCAAGCTGGTTATTGCATGAAGTTTTATAGTGTTTTTATGCTTGAATAATGTCAGCATCTATTTTTTAAGGCATATTTAGTATTACTTTGTATTTAAGGCATATTTTTTAAGGTATTTCTCTAAGGCATATTCAGTATTACTTTTTATTATCCGTGTGTTTTGACACTTAACCGGTGCTACACTACAGGCGATACTAAATTGAATGTGCCAATGCATGATAGAAAGTGAGGGAACGTGATATTTAAGTAACACTACATTTTTCTGAGTAACATTCATTAGCTGTGCTATATTTTCCTTATACGCTGATCTGCATTATTGTCTAGCTTGCTTATTACCTAAAATCTTTGTCAGGAGAGGTTTGATAACTCGGAATGTCAAGGCTTCTGTTGATATATTTCATCAGCGGTTTGGAGTAAGTTATTAGCTTGTTTGTATTCATGATTTCCTGTACCTTCATTTTTTACTTGAAAATAAATCTGTCAAAGTTTATGTACAGGTTATAGGGTAGGTGTAAAAGGTTTATGGTTTGTCTTGAGTCCTATAAAATATCATGAAAAGACGTGTCTTGCAAACATCCATATAATTGAGTTCTACCCACTTATAGATGATATCATAGCTCCTCTTTTAGAGTTAGGATTTCTACAATATTTCACGTTGGCCACTTATTTTTTGTACAGTTGCAGCCTTCCCTCATCCTTGCTTTCTTCTCCTTTTCTAATTCTCGCTTGATTCTTTTCTCCTTCTCCTCCATGCTAGACAACCTCAACAGCACTGCTGCAGATGTTTTCCTTCAGGCACAGAGAGAGGGAGAGGAAGGGGGGGGGGGGGAGAGAGAGAGCTTGCACCTTCCTGATAGGACCCCAGCTTCGTTGATGCCTTGTTGGTCATGTTCATTTCATCTTTGCACAACCCCAGATTTCTCATGATATCTCAACTGAGAGAAAGCACAACAATGCCAAGCCTAGGATAAATAAAATCCTCCCTGTCATAAACCTTGTCAAGTACAGTCTTACCATAATCAACTATCTTTCTAGATTATTAATTACCAACTTGAATTAGATGATTGGATTGAACACAAATGTGGTACCTGGACGAGAGTTGAAATCATTCTCGATTTATGGACTACTTTTACCAAAAATTTTGGCTGTCCAAGTCTTTGGTTGATTATATGTAGGAATTAGGATATTGCCAACTTGTTATGATTAACATGTAGTATGTTAACGTTTACACATCTGTCGATTTGATTGATATACAGACATTTATGTTTTTGTTCATAGACAAAGTTTTACTATGTTTGCTTAAGTTGAAATGTTTTCTAATATTACAATGCAATATTTTCTATGATGTAGATAGAGTTTGTCCCTGCATTGAGTAGGGAATTTCGTCCTTGTAAGCCAGACCCAGCTCCTTTGTTGCATATCTGTTCAATTTGGAATATTCCTCCAAGTGAAGTCATGATGATTGGTGACAGCCTCCGGGATGATGTGAGTGAATTTATTCCTGTAAAATATATCTCAGAATGAAAAAAATATATATCAACTGTCAAATTCTTCATCATGCAATTCCTTCTAGTTGTCTTTTTTTACTCTGAATGTTCAATGTCTCATTATGTTTTTTTTTCAATATGCCAGCCTATATGCTATTTTACTATGATTGTCTTGTTCTCTTATTTTGAGTAGCCACCATGTTTTCATAAAAGTTACTGGTCTATGACATACCTTAATGATCACATTGACTTCCTTGATGCGTAAATTGAAAAAGGTTAGTCCCAAGAACTTGTTGGGAGTTGCTAAGGCCTCTTCGTCAAAGGATCTAGCTTCTCAGACCTGAGCAGTACATATAGGGGATATTGCTTCCAACTTTCTTTAGATTATTGATTGAAAACCTTTTCTATCCTTTGGTCCTATTTTATTCCAGGAATTGGATATGAACTATTATTTTTACATTTTGATATAAGAAAGATCAAACATCAAGCAAGCTAAACAAAATGAAAAATTAGTGAAAAGTAGTCTTCACATGTCTGTCTGGCATCATTTCTTGTACAGTCAAAATTAAGAATAGGTCTCCTCTCCATTTGTTCCCCATGAGGGGATACCAAAAGTGTCATCAGTGTGTGAGCTCCAGTTAAAGAATAATTAACAGCCAGATATGCCAGACAAAGCCAGTTGGACAGCTAGCGACGCTCAACCTAACAACAATTAATCCTTGTGCCCATTAATGGACCTCTATTCTTCTGTTGTTGATGTTAAATTCGACTGATATTTATGTGAATAAGTCAGTGAGCTAGTGGACACCTCTTTAATTGATTTCAGACTTTATGCTTAATTTTCTCACCAGTTCAGTTTGACCTTGCAACAAAATGCAATATGATTAAATTGAATAATTTTTGTTTGCATAAGTCCTAATCTGTCATTCTCTTTAGATATTGAATGAAGAAAGAGGTTCAGGCAGTTGATCTGTGTATCTTCTCATTTTTGTTTTGATGTATATGGTCCTATAAAATTTATTTGTATCATACTATATCTAAGATTCAGTTGCAGTGGTGCATATTTTTGTACGTCTGAGTTGATTTATTCTGGAGTGCACTATTACATCACTTTTAGAAAGAATCATTTTTCTAAGTGCAGTATTTTTTTTCCTTTATTGGTATTGTTGTCTCTTACATGTAATTTAGATTGTGTCAATATCTTCATTAATTGTTGTCAGGTTTATGTCAATAAATGTTGTCACATTTTTATGAAATCTAATCTCCATGCTAACCACAGAGCCAATAAGGAGACAACGGGTTTGCACTTTTTTATGCTTGTTTCTGACTTTGGAGAGATTCTGATGAGTGCGAAAGTTTAGTGGACTCCCAGAAAGTGGCATTAGGAGGGGAAATAACAGAACCATGAAGGTAAGGAATTTGTGGGTCCTCCAGTACTCATGTTAGGTCTATTGAAAAAGAAATGCGGAGAGAATTAAGCAGAGTAATTTCATTATAACCACTCGCTAACTGTAAAGTTGGCCCTTATGGGGAATATAGCAGCACACTTATACCTTTCTGTTTAATTATTGCTAATGTGAAATGAGTACATTTTCAAAGAATTGATGGGTTTAGGTGGAATGAGGCTAAGCCTGTCACAATGTTTTAATGCTGTGCTGACACCAGTTAGGACATCGAATGAATAGTCTTGATTGAGCAATACCGTGAAGTAGGTAATTTGGGAGCCCTTGTACGGAGAACAATCCTTATTCAATTTTGTCCATGGATCCCTCTGGTCAATCTGATGTGCCTGATAGCAAGCATCTAACCTCTATCCTTAAAGCAACTATGGTTGCACAATTTAGTATCTAATTAGTAACCTCCGAGAGTCACGTGTACTGGTAAAGTTAGAATGGTTTTTCTAGTATCACCATTAAATCTGTTACCGGTCCAGTTGGGTCCTAGTCCATCCTTCCAAAGAGCTTTGTGCTTCTACATTATCGGCTTGCCTCATTTTTTTCTCTTTCTTTATGCTAATGAGAACCATTGAATACTGTTCATGTTTGATAATGAAAATATTTTCAGAATCGTGAATGGATCAAGTGGGATTAAGCCAACACTAGGAGATCAAACGTTGCATTTGTTTATACTTCCTATTCACACCATTGGATAAACTTTCAGATAAAACAATCATTGCCAGAATGATCACACTTTTGCTTCGAACAACTGCCATTTATATATGCATCATCTTGTAGTCCCGTTTCATTCAATATTTTTATGCAACGGCTGGTTGTGTACTAAGTAGATTTAATTGCATAATATCTTCGTAATAAATAACTAACTCGAACTCTTTGGTGAAGTTAATGATGATAAGTGAATTATCTCACCATTTGCAGGTGGCCTGCGGTAAGAGAGCAGGAGCTTTCACATGCTTGCTGGACGAAACCGGGAGGTACGACTCCCTTGATTCCTACGCTGATGATCTAAAGCCAGATTTCAAGGTGTCTTCACTTTCACAAGTTTTATTGTTGCTGGAAAATCACTTTGAACTAGTGCCGCGACTTCAAACAGCCTAGATGTCTTAAATCACAGTAAATTTATTTAAAGACGTGGTGACTGTCATCAACGTTATCTTGCTACAGTTAATTGTTGATTGGTAATATCTAGCAAGATTAGGTGACTGATTCTGACGGTTTGGATTCTATCATTCAAGGACAATTTGGGTTCAAACATGTAATCTTTTTAAGTCCCAAGTGGATCCATGGAATAAATTTTGTGAATGGAATCTGTGAAATATTACAACGGATTTGTCATTATAAATTAATATATGTAACCTTTTAATCTTGAAATTCCTCATAAATATCATTCCTTTGAACCAAATTTATATTAATGTTGATAAAAAAAAATCATTGGAATTTATTTTGTGTCAGTTATTTTTATATTCAAGTGCCATTTTAAAATATCAAATAAATTAATATTTACAGAAGGAAAATTAGAAAAAATGTTAATATGACCTAGCTTAAAAGTTGTTTTCATTTCATACTTGCTTTAAGCTTTTTTTTTTCTAAAAAAAACTACGTGTCTAAAAGTTAAAAGACAATATTACCAATTTCATTTAATTATTATTAAAATTCATTTGTAGTAGATTTTGAGTGCTATAATGAAATATTTGCGTCATTGAAATTTAAAATGGTAAGTATGCAAAATAGCATGTTTGCATAATTTTTTTCCCCTTTATAATATTATATTTAGGATTAACATAGAGTGCTGAGTAAATTATTTTAATAGCCTTTAATATTTATGTTTATTATCCATCATACAAGATCCAAAGTAGTGATAACCATCCGGAATTAAAAAATGCACCTAATGCAAGTGGAATTACTTTGTGGTTATATTGACATTTAATCTCTCTCTGTAGGTCCTGTTTTTGTATTATCAACATTCAACGTTGCCAATGTGTTATTTGACAAAATGCGCGACAGGGACTTCATATCTTTAAGTCATGTTTTCGTCTTCTCAACATTCCCAAATGTGTTATTTGACAAAAATGTCTAACCAAAAAAAATAATTAATTAAATTAAATAACATCGAATTTAAAATGATCAGACTCATAAATTTTTTTATCTACCATTAAATTAAATCAAAAAATATTAATAAAAATCATAAAAATATCCAACAAGGACTTTATATATTGGTGAATTAGAACCCCTTTAAATAGTCTGCTGAGGCTATGATATTATAATAAGTGATGGAATACATTTTTTAGATAATAAAAATTTAAATTTTATTCAAAATATATTATATTTAAAAAATTTAAATTATTTATGATATTAAATTATCTGTTTAAATTTATGTGTATTTGATTTATTTGATAATTGATAAAAAAAATTATGAAAATAGATCGATCGAAAACTATGATTATAAATCACACCAATCAATTTTCAGTACATCGAAAAGAAAATTCAGATCATTATTCTAAAGTCTGGTTAATTGGAGATCTGATTTTTTTTTCCTCCCAATTTGTGGATACAATTTAAAATATCAACTGGAATCAACTTACTGAGCCGCTAGGCTCGATTGAAAATATCGAACCGGATTTCTAACACCAATCCAGTCATTTGACCATTCCTAGTGGCGAAGCCGGCATCCAACTTCCTCTTTTCTTATTTATTTTATTTTATTTTTAATTGACTTTTTTCTCCTTTGTTCTAAAAATTGAATTGATCAATAAAAAGAAATATACTCCTCTCTAATAATAGGTTTTTCCTTTGATCGATCTCTCACCAAAGTAAAGCCTCATCGCCCACGCCGCTCGTCGATCTCCGGCGGTCAATCACTCACGAACCGCTCGCCAGCGATCGGGCTTGGGGTTCACTAGGCACCATTGCATCCTCTCTCTCTTTTCCACAAGTTTGGCGTGCTTTCCCTTGACACCGACGCAGGTGAGGAATCTCGATCTCTTATACTGTGCACCCACCAAATTAGATCGGACGGTTTGGTGGATCTCGCCTTCTTGACGTGAATAGCTTGATTTATCAGCGTCCGAGTCTGCTACTACTAGGTCCGATCCGATCCAGTCATGACGATCGTTTCTCAATTGATCCGTCACTCCCGCAAGGTGCGCTTACGGAATTTGGGTTTTGGATTCTGAGTTGATTGTTTATATTGCTTCGGGATATTAATGCTTCTTGCGGCTTTCTTACGATGTTAAAAAATTTATCTCGTTGTATTTCTTATTAATCGTGATTCTGATTGTATTTTTTTTTTAAATTTTAGTACGCTCTGAGATGATATATTACACTACAAAAGAAATAAAATGCTTTTGATTCAGAAGGACTTGTAGATGATTTATTTTTCTCTTTTGTGGAATATCAGTACGTAACATGTAATGAAATAGATCTATTCATATGAGTGATTTGTTTATCTGATTGTTACTCAAATATCCTTGACTTGAATTTTTGCAACACAATAAAATGGTTTTTGTTGAGTAATTCGTTCCTTAAATTTATATGAAATGGCTTATCTTTCTAACATGCTCAATAAAAAAGTAAAGAAAAATGATAACTTTATCTAATGTTTTGAATGACGACTGAAAACTTGTGTTACATGCATACAGCCCACTCCTGATAACTTTTGTGGTTGCATCTTTATTCTCGGTGTTACAAAGTTATATCCTTTCTGTATCAGAATATTGCAAATTCACATCAGATCCGACTGTAGAGTATGATAACGTTGGAAACTACTGTACCATGGATATGCTTGAGTAGTTTTAGCTATTCTTCTTTTCATGTTTGACGACTCTTAACCTTTGTATCTGATATTGCAGCTTAAGGGTGGTCAAAATATTCTACTGCAGGAATCTGCTGTTCTTGCAGGTTTTTCTAAAGGTACTAACCCTATTGATATTTTCCTTAATATGCTCTTTTAGTGTCTTCTTTTGTGTAATATCAGTTGCCCTTTCAGTTCCTGCTTCTGTAATTTTAGCAAGTTCCAGTATATTAAGCTTGAGGACTTAATCATTGTTTATCTTACCACGATCAGTGTATAGTGCTGTCTATTATTCTTCTGTTGATTATTGAATTATGTCTCTAAGCTATATTCTATAAGTGTTTACATTTTTGTTTCAAAATAAAAGCATTTCCATTCATGAGGTTGGAGTTAGTTTTCTAGTCAAATAGGAAATGCCTAATGCATTGTTCATTTCTCTCTTTCTTCTGCATGTTGATGTACAATAGTTTCATATTCACTTTTATCTAACTACTTGTAGTTCATATTTATTTATATAACTACATGTAGTTCCTATTCCAATAGCCATCTTCTATTTAAGTATTTTAATTGGGTGCATCGAAAAACTTATTGTCTTGTATTCTTGCTTTCACTATTTAACACATCTTTGGCCGTGAAAATCTGCGTATTTTTTTTTTGATCATAATGTCAGTATCATAGTTATTATTTGTTTATATTTACTTATCCGAATAATGTGTTTCATGCTTTCTACTCAAGATACTTCTTGCCATGTCTTGTAGAAACCTTATAACAAGGAGGATGTATGGCAATGTGTGTTTTAGTTGTAGGGTCAAAATACATATCTTACATTTTATTGTAGATGAAAGGGCAATTATAGACTCTGATGTGATCCTCAAGTACCTCTGAGACAAATGGCTATTTTGAGCAAGGGATTCAATACTATAGTAATTTTTTTTACACAGAAGGCCTCAGTTATTTACATTGTTGCATCTCTTTCTTTTCCCCTAATTTCAATGTTATGAGAAAATTTTCTTCATGCCATTATTCTTTGTTCTTTTTTTAGATGTATCAAGGAATTATGGGGGTGCTTTCGGCAAAGAAAACAATCAAGATTCTGAATCTTATGTTCGTCGGATTTGTATTAAGAGCAACAATGTCTGTGACAGAAGGAAGGTAATGATCTCAAATCTTGAAGGAGTTACTGATGAGCTTTATTCTTGCAGTTGATCTTGAAAATTTGACCTAATCAAACTTGTTATTTGTTCAGGCATTTTCTTCAGAATCACTGGGGACCAACTGGTACAAAAAAACACCTGCCAAGAGTTTTACTTTGTTTGGCGTGAGATTCAACCATGCTTCATCCAGGTATGGGTCTATACACTAACTATATATACTCTGTTTTCCTTTTACCATAATAAGCTGATTTAAGTATTTTCTATTTCTCAGTATACTGACTACGCAAAGGAGACTGTTCTCAAGTAATCCAGGTTCAAGTTCTGCTTCTATGTCACCCTTTGTCTCACTTAAATTTTTTTTTCTTTGTTTATGAAACTCTTTGATTGTTTCTGATGAGCTACAAGACAATACAATGTATTGCTTATTTCTCCTATACTGGTGGCATGAAGCTGAAGAGTGTAGATGATTAATGCATATCTGAACTTACCTTTGTTGTATTTGGTTGACAAATGTCCACTGCCACATCCAGTTTGTAATGCTATGCCTTTGATAATCACATGTGTACAGTGATGGTTGTCCTAAGGTTAGATGCTTGCATGAGTAAGCTTTGCTTTGTGTAGATGAAAGTTCTTTGTGAGACTTGCAATTTTTATACTATTGGATCATGGTTTGAGACTGTGTGGTCTGTGCCTTTTATTTGAGGAAAATTTGTTCTGTAGGAGTGATACAGTTGTCTTAGAAACTGTTAGTTTTGGATGAGGGGCATATAGCATTCTTCATTAGTGTTCCAAGTTTGGTAGGTCTATAACTTAGTTTTGGTAGTATATAAGGAAACATTTATAACACAGAGAGACTAATCAATTCAGCTGAAGCAAATATACATTGAAACACTTTTCAACAAATTAATTCCAATTCCAAAATTTGGCTGGTAGGGATTGGAATCCCTGACATTGAGAATATGTTTTATAATGTCGTATATGTAGTTTCCTCACATTTTTCTTGTTTTATTTGTATATTTAAGTATTATTAATCTTCTAACAATCAAATTTAGTGCATTTACATCAGTATTTTTATCTCTTTGTTTTGTTAGATCTCCCCCCACATCAGGCCCTTGGTATGCCATCTCTTTCGCCCACCATGACTGAGGTACATAACCCCTGTGCACATCAAACTTCGATTCTACTAAATATATAGCTTCTATAGCACTTGAATGTTCTGCACTGTCCCTTTGTAGGGTAACATTGCAAGGTGGATAAAGAAAGAAGGTGATAAAGTTACACCTGGTGAGGTGCTCTGTGAGGTGGAAACTGTAAGTCAAATTTACATGGAAAAACACACATGTTTTACATATTGTAAAATTGCACAGCATTGACACCCATTTTCATTTGTCTATGTCAAAAATTGATCAGGACAAAGCCACTGTGGAAATGGAATGCATGGAAGAAGGATATCTTGCTAAGATAATACATGGAGATGGGTCCAAAGAGATAAAAGTTGGTGAGGTAATTATATATATTGTTCGCATCTTTTTACTGGATACCAAGCTTATGGTTTTACTATTAGCTCATGAGGTTTTAATTTTTTATTTTATTTAGCTTTGGGTTTTGATGTGGAAATTCTCTTACTGAGCTTTTCATGGTCTTGATGTTGATGTTTATTTTGTTGCTTCCAACACCTCTCGTATTCTTGTGAAGCGCTTTGGTTATGTGATGGATATCGTCATTGTTGTCCATAAAGAACTGAAAAAATTTCATGAAAATTATAGGCATCATAGTTCAAATAATTAGTTCCTAATTTTTCATTTGTAGATATATTCAGTGTGTTTATTCATTTGTTTTATATGGTTTCACATCAAGATTGTTAAACACAGAAAGAGTTATTTCTCTATTGTCTTTCTCTTACTTTCTCAACTTGCATTTTACTGACTGAGGTTGATGCTTGATAGGATCAACATTATGAGGGGCCTATTAGACCTCTCCAGGTGTAAGTTGGTAAGTCGGCAGTGTAATGAATCTCGTAGGAATAAAAAGATTTTCCATTTCACTTATAGTTAGACTATCAACCTTGTCTGTGGGTTTTTGCTATTTAATTAGTCAGTTAATTTCAACATGCAAAGTCTGAAACAATTCTTGTTTGTATTATTTCCATCTTGGTAGTCACATGGACTTTTAACTTCTCAAGGTATTGGTATGGTTGGACTTCTCAAATTCTTTAAGATGGTAAAGAAGCTTAGGAATAGAATAAAATCTTCTGCATTTGTGGTTAGGTTGGAAAGACCATCAATAATTATATTTTGTAGGCATGTTCAATCACTTTCACATTCTATTTTCAAGATACAATATCTATTGATGGGTACCATTCTATTAACTATTACAAGGGTGTGCTTTTTGAATGATATAAGGTGCATGAAGAATTTATTTATTGCTATCTCATCAAGAATAATCTGTCATCAGATAATTGCTATAACTGTGGAGGAAGAGGGAGATATTGAGAAATTTAAAGATTACAAGGTTTCTGAATCTGCTGGTCCTACTGAAGTTAAGGCAGCATCTGAAACTTCACAATCTAAAAAGGAAGAGGAACCCCCCGCTAAGGCTGTCGAACCAAAAGCTGTAAAGACTGAAGAAGTGTCTCGTTCAGAAGACAGGATATTCTCTAGTCCCCTTGCAAGAAAGTTGGCAGATGACAACAATGTGAGATATTTACTTTATTGAGTTATTTTTTTTATATTGATATTTATCAAAATTGAATGTCATTTACTTGTGAATTCTATGAATCCTCTTCCTGAAAGATCTCAGGTCTTTTACTTTCTTTATATTTCTCCTTTTGCAGGTGCCTCTTTCAAGTATTAAAGGTACTGGTCCTGATGGCCGGATTTTAAAGGCAGATATTGAAGATTACTTGGGTATGCATTTCCAGCCCTTTTCTTTTGTTGTCATGCCCTTTTCCTTACTAAAATTTTCTGTAGAAACAGTATTCTTGCTGTCCATTAGTTGTTTCAAATTGGGATTATTTCTATTTGCTTAACTATTATAATAGAAAAATACTTATATAGTAAGGGTAACATGGTCATTTAACTGGCTTTAAAACTTAACCTAACGATCCAAACTTCAAGTCAACACAATAACCATGAAATATCTAACAACTGTCAGCGACCACTGAATGAGAGTATTTGTTTAACATCCTGATTTTTGGTGTGTAAACCTACAATGCAGATTTTCTTGATGCAAGATCTTGTGTTTGAAGCATTCTATAACATAATATGTAAAAACAAAAACGAATTTATGGTTTAGCTCTGTTTGTTACACACTTATAGTTTTCAAGCGCATTTATTCATGTTTCACTTATGTTATGGTTCACAAAACATCTAGTTATTTCTGTATTAGAATTTGTAGCTTGGTTAAATCTTAATTCCAGTTCTTTTTTGGTGACTTTGTGGCAGCCAATATTGAGATCTTTTGTTATCTAATTTGGAACAGAGTGGTAGTTAACATTCATGCTACCATCTACTCAAATTTCTACAGCTATATTATTCACACCAATAGTTTGTGATCATTGAATAGTTATTCCATCTTGAGAACAAATCATGGATTTTGGAATGCCTCAACTGGGCTTGAGGGTGCAGGGGAATATGGTTGTTTATCTGGGTTTAGAAAACTGTATCTCAAATGTAGTTTACCAAGTCCTAATAATGAATTGTGTGGAACTAGGCAATTAAGAAGCTATGAGACAATATTCTCTCTGGGTTTTGGGGCACACACATCATTTTTGGAAGAAAAAAAAAAGTGGAGGCCAATCATTTTACAGGCAATGGGCAATGGGGATTCCTCCTTTTTGCTTATTTAGGATTGAGGGAACTATGTACTTGTTTAGAACCTGTATATAATTAGTTGACTTCATTTTATGTTACTCCAGAATTTTAGTGCATTTATAGATGTTTAGTTGTGCAAGGTAGCAGGGTTTAGGGAGTTTCTTATATCTTTCTGTATTATTGAATGTAGCATCTCAAACAAAGGTTGTCTCTGCACCATCAAAGGCAAAGGAATTAGCAGGCGGTCAACTATTAGATTATGTGAACATTCCAAATTCCCAGATAAGAAAAGTAAATTAATCTATCCTTTAATCTTGTCACATAATTTAGTTTATAGCTTGTTATTTTCTGTTTGATGCTCTTATTCTGCAGGTTACAGCTTCCCGCTTGCTGCTCTCTAAACAAACAATTCCTCATTATTATTTGACAGTTGACACCCGTGTTGACAAACTTGTGGAGTGAGTCTCTATTTGCAGTACTTCATTTTTGTCAAATTTGACTTGATTAAGATATTCGTCAAGTATGAACTATTTTGCCTTCTCCAGGTTGAGGAAAGAACTTAATTCTCTCCAAGAGGTTTCTGGTGGTAAAAAATTATCTATCAATGACCTTGTTATAAAGGTTTATTCTCTTTACACCTCAAATTGCAAGATGTTATTCTAGTTGCTTTTACATTATCTGCTGAAGTGGTACTCCTTGATAACCTCCTAAACCCCGGTTTTTCAAGTTCCATATAATTTTTTTTCCAGGAATAAAAATTTAAAGTTAAAATAAAAAGATAAAAATCTAATCAGGTTTTTTTGGACACCTTGATTTGTTATCCTAATTTTTATTTGTTGTTGTTGTTTAAACATTCCAAAAATGGTATGTGAGAAGACAAACGTCATTTTCTTGAAGGACAATCAATTTGTATGGAACACTACCATAATATAGAAAAAGTAGCTAGATAGAGATGCAAAGTTGTATTATATTTGAAAAATTAGGTTAAATATTGATCTATTTGAATTTTCATCAATTAACTCATTCATTAAATTAGTAACAATCTGTATATTCAACAGATTTCATCCTAGTATGCAATGGTTTTGTGCTCGAGAGACTTGAACTAACACCATGGATCCCATGTTGTCTTTCAAATCATGTTTTAGAATGACAATTAAATATATTTAATCCTAATTTACTTTGAATGGCAGGCAACTGCTCTGGCCCTTCGCAAAGTTCCTCAGTGCAACAGCTCCTGGATGAATGACTTCATACGCCAGTAAATCATTGTTTCATTCTAGCAAATTTTAAGGACACTTTGTTTCAAACAGGTTATATTCCTCCTGGTTTGTTCTTAACCCAGGTACAACAATGTTAACATCAATGTTGCCGTTCAAACAGATAATGGGTTATTTGTTCCAGTCATCAAGGTGTTTGTTGGCAAGAACTTTGATCTCAGCTCTTGATCATCATCTTGTAGCGCTAATTTTCTTGTGCACAAATTATGCAGGATGCGGACAAGAAGGGACTTGCTACAATTGCAGAGGAAGTGAAAATTTTAGCTCAGAAGGCCAAAGAAAACAACTTGAAACCAGAAGATTATGAGGTTCACAGAATTACAACTGTCAGTCTTCTAAATGCAGTATTCTGCCAATAACTCGGTAAGGTGATTTTGCAGGGTGGTACATTCACAGTTTCAAATCTTGGAGGCCCCTTTGGTATCAAACAGTTCTGTGCCATCATAAATCCTCCTCAATCTGCCATTCTGGCTGTTGGATCTGGTATGAATGGATTGTTTTTAAGTAATGACATATATCTGAAATCCAATAAGGATTTTGCTGATTCTCAAAATCGTTGACGGAACAGCTGAGAGACGAGTGCTTCCTGGTGGTGGTCCTGATCAATTTGAATTTGGCACCTTCTTGTCAGTAACATTGAGCTGCGATCACCGAGTGATTGATGGTATGTGCCGGTTGCTCATCCATTTCGTTTAACATTAACATGTTTCATTGTTGGACTCAACTGCAAACTTTCATTATTAAAATTTCACTGTGTTAGGTGCAATTGGGGCGGAGTGGTTGAGAGCTTTCAGAAGCTACATAGAGAATCCACAATCCATGTTGCTGTGAAGCAAATCTGCACCCAACGTTCTTTTTGTAGGATTTGCCAAATAAGGCTCCAGAGACTCCAGTTTTGCTTATTCTCTTCTTTCCTAAATGGTTGGTATATTATCATTATGGCCTCTGGTGAGGACCTGAGCCAACACGAGCTAACAAGATATTTTTCTCGAGGAATTTTTGACTGAAAAATTACCGACATGGAGTGTCGAAGCCACACATAGTGGCCAACTGTTAACTTATTGATTGCTCAATCTCTGGGTTAATTTTTATACTACAATAATTCTCCTATTTTTGTCTTATTTTCATTCGTCTGTGACCGTTTGTTGTGAGTTTTATTAGCTTTTTATCATGTTGGCTATTTCTTCCACAGGTAATTAGTTTCGTAACATCTTTGAATTAATCTTCGAAATTTTTTGTATTTTAGTTCGGGTGTTGATTGTTTAAAAAAAATTAATTTAGTTTAGTTTTTAGATTAAATTTGCTTGATTTATCTGAGGTTGATGGAAATACAAAAAATAAATATATAAATTTGGCTCATTTTTTAGGATGAGGTTCGCCTGGGAACGTGGCCTAAAACACTTGCCCATTGCTAGTCAGATCTCAGATACGCTCAGTCATATCTGTGAAAGCACTTGTGATATTTTTTTTATTGACATTAGATATAATATAAATTTTTGGTCCGATTAATTTTGACTGGGTCTCATGGTATCCTCAGTTGTTTCAAAACAAGGTATCATAATTGTAAAAAATCAAAAAACCAAGTTAGATGATGAAGCAGAACCAGGCACAAAATACTAATGATAATAACTATATAAAATAGTTATCTTCATGATTATTCACAACCAAAAGATTATTCACAACCAAAAGAAACTCGTAAGAAAACATAATGATACCACCTTCTTTAGCTAATTTAGCAATAAGAATACATGCCCTTCCTGACTGACAAAAATCATGTAACTATCCAAGTTACACGATGCTAACAACTTTCCTAATATCGATATCAATGATACAACAAACAGGGCTAGACAAAACAGGTTGAATGAGCAAGCATGAGCGATCCACAACTCACAAACTGTACTAGACGTTATTGAACCCTGCAATCAACCTGAAGCTTATCTATGTAGCTAGAATTATTAACACTAACTATTAAATAAGTTTGTGATATTATATGTTAGCAAACATAAAACAAAGCTCTAGAAGTCAAGCTGTCGGCATACTCCAGGATCTAATTTTGTTGATTCTGCTGGTTCTCTCTTCGGGGCAGGTGGGCATGTTTCTGCAATTCCTGTGAGTAAAGATAATGACAGTGGTGTATTAGCATATTTGGAATGTTCCTGTTGATCTTGATCCAACAACTGACTCGAAACAATTAGTTCAAAGAATGATTGAGAAAGAAACTCCGAAAGCTGATCTTCTTCAGGAGCATGGCATTCTATTGGAGCGGAATCGCCACAATCATAAAGCTTCAGCTTCCTCAAATGAGGAACTTGCATACTCATCAGAGTTCTCTTCATGGGTGCAACAGCTAGTTCTTCTGGCGCAGGAGCAAATGGATCAAATATGCTTTTTAACGGGGTTAGGACAATGGAAATGGCCTCGCGTTCCTCAGATTGATCAGAACATGAAAGATCCATACTGTCCCTCTCAGAAGAGGGGGTTGCAGGACAAACTTCCATTCCATCAATGAATTCAACGACTGCACCATCACAACCTTCGGCGCAGTAATCATCCTCCATCGAAGGAGCATGGCCGCTAACTTCCCGCCCAGTGTTGATCTCCATTTCATCTGATTCAGAAGCTCCAATTTTCTCAAAGGAGCGAGCTTTGAGTGCTTCAGAATCCATTAGCATAACGTGAACAGGGAGAAATGCCTTTCTTGCTTCCTACTTCGGCGCCCTCCCTAAGGCAGTTTTCAACACCAAGGCAACAACGGAGATCGTTTCAATACCGGTCATCAGCCATACAATCTCGTGCTAACAACCAAGACCTTCACGTCGAGAACACCAGGAGAAAGAACCTCCCTGGTCGGAACGACAAAAGGGGAGATATCCCGATAAAACCAAAAATTACAAATTTGATTAAAGAAAGGGGAAAAAAACAAAAGGATATTTTTGAAGAACAGCGACGAGATCGAAAACGAACCCTAACCTTTGATATCCTCAACGCCTCCCGAGAACTCCTCGAAACAGTAAAAGAAAAAAAAAAGAAAAAGGGTAAGCACACCACACCGATCGAAGCGGGGAAGAGTCGGCGATGGGCAGAAGGCGGCCAGAGATCGCCGGCGGAGACGCAGGGAGATCGGGTCAGGCGCTTCGCGGGAGAGCGAGGAGGGAAGGAGAATAGAGCCGCGACGGAATTGGAAGCAGACAAAATTAAATAGCGAAAGGGAAGGAAACGTGGAAACTGTGAAGGCAAACCCGAAACTGTACGTTTACTTCGGAAGGAAATTATTATTGAAATTGCTCAAAACCTATCCAATAGAATTTAGAACGGACGGATATTGTAAAGTTTTTTATTAAAAAAAAGGTTAATTTCTTTTATTTACTATCCACATAATGTCATTTTTTTCCCTAAATTAAATTTCAATTTTTAAATTTTAATTTATTAAATAATAATAATAATACGGCAAAACTTATGTTTAATTTGGTATAACTTGAGCCGCAATAGTTATAGGACCCTATGAGATCAATCTAGTATTGAAAAAATAATCATTAGTAATTTTTTAGTGTAATTTTCGAGTTTTATGCTTTTAAAAATAATACAAAAAAAACATTTTATCATTTATCTTAATTTCTTCCTATCTCCATTTTCTTAACGATGAGAACTGCTATTGCCTTTTGAATTGAAGTCTACACAGCCTGAATTACTGTGAGAAAGAAGGATGAACATATAAAACTTTTTCTTATAATTCAAATATCCGATCGATTAATTTTAAAAATAACTGATCTGATATTATAAAAAAAAATTATCAACCACCGGAACAACGTTCCAATTTTTCTTATTAGCGAAAGAGGTGTGAGTTTGAACATCAGATTAGCTATAAATAACTTGCATAAATATTGGACTTGACTAGTTTTTCTTACATTTGCCAAAAAAAAAGCATGATTTCTCCTGTAATACATGTTACATATAAGTCATCAGTCCTTTTGCTGGACTTCCAGAAAACCACTAATCTCTATTGATTGCTTATGCACTTCTACTGCTTGCCTTCTTTGCAGCAAAGAGCTTACGAAGAACAGATAACTTGCCTCCTCTGCGTGCAGATGTCGCCGTGATGGTGCCCCTTGTGCTCGTCCCCGATGGAAAGCTGGTCTCTGGTTCTGGTTCTGATGATGGAGGTGGTGGGAGAGTGTAAAGGAAGGCGTTCAGCATCCTAATAATCTGGCTGAAGCTGGGCCGCGTGTTGGGATCCTCCACCCAGCACGATTGCGCTATGAACACCAGCTCTGGTGGAGCATCATCTGGTAGTGGTGGTCGCATTTGCTGCATCGGATGAGGAACTCAGTGAGGAAATTTTTCTCTTGTTACTATGATCATGATCTACAAGTTTAGTCAACTCCAGTTACCAGACACTGAGAATGTTTCAATGTTGTAGAGAATTGTACTTATATTATTGGCTACCGAGTAGCTTTTACTACAAAGCAATGGTAATTAACAAACCAAAACCAAAAGTTATAACATTATCTCCATCCTTGGCAAATCAATAATCGCCTAGAAAGTGTCAGATTTATGTTATGATAATAATAATAATAATAATAATTTCAGAAGACAAGATAGATGATACTTTCATGTTCAACTGAGTTGGTATTTCACTAGTTCATCAATAGCTCAAAGTTTAATTCTACAAGGACTAGTTTAGCTAACTATTCTTTCACTTTGATAAAGCAAAATAATGTATCATGAAAAAACTGATTAGGAAGAAAGAAGGCTAAACAAATGGACAGTAAAATTACAATGAATTCAAATGTTGAAAGAAGCTAACCTTAAAAGCTGCAGCATATGCAGCCTGCAAGTTAGACATGCCTTCGAAAGGAATTCGGTTGGTCAACAACTCCCATAAAACAATGCCAAAGCTGTACACATCAACCTTGTTGGTGTAGTGCTTCTTCTCACCACGACGCAAAGTCACAGTACTATATAACTGCATTACACAGCTGAGTTGATTTAAAGAAATGACTAGAAGACTGCAGGGATGATGTCTCAGCATAAAAAAATTTGAAAAAGAAAACACCAAAACAAACAGAGTTGCAGGGTGAACAATGAGCATTGAGAAGAACAACAAACTTTAAAATGTTTTGACTTGCTCCTGGGCCTACCATTAGATGAACATAATCCCTTCCTTTTCTCTTTTTTTTTTCCCTCTATGTTCCTTCCATTCTGTCTCATGATGAAATATGTAGAATTGTGGGTGATTAGGTTAATACAGACAAATGTCCTAACCTAAAACAAAGTACAAAATATTTTGCATAAAAGTGAAACATGAATGGATGGTAAATTCTCGATTATACAAAGCAAGGCTCTAGTGTATATGATTGTATGATGATATTCTTCATAGAATACCATATAATCTTTCAGTATAACTGAGTCAATGATGTATCACCTCAGGAGCCATCCATCTATAAGTCCCAGTTTCAGCCGTCATCATCTCAGTAACTGTTTCTTCTCTTGCAAGTCCAAAATCAATAAGCTTCACATTCTTCTGATTTGCAGTAAGCAACAAATTATCTGCACGTTATCTTCAACTATTATGACATTATTTGAAGAATTATTAAGGCACAAAATCAATGAGAGGCAAGCTACATTATCCAACTTGAACATTTCAAAACACAACAGCAAAATACTTGCACATACAATTCAGAAAAAATGGCATGGCTTTTGATCCTGTATCCCTACAAATAGTCTGCAATTAATTGCATCATATTTACCATATGATTTGAACCAACAGAGAGTGGTTTGTGGTTCGGATTAAATCATTCTTTTTTTTCCAATGAAACATGTATCTCAAGCAACAGAGAGAAAGCACAGCCAATGTAGTTTACTACTATGGTCACCGAGAGAGTTATTTACTTTCGAGCGGAGTTACTATGCCATGCATATTTATGAGCCACTATGCTAGTATTTTAGATAGGAATAGCTCAAGAAACAGCAATATAATATATAAAACTCTACATTGATATAACAGATAAGGTGTATGTATATACACGTAAATGATATGATTGAATTGCAAGACTGTTGATAGATATCCAAAAGGAACAAGGAAAAAAAAATTAAATAAGTTGTTTTCTCTCAAAGACAACTCAATATAAATTTCGAACACCAAGAATTTTGTTACTGTTATTTGTTTTACGGTTGTAGATAAATTGTGCAAGTTGCAACCAAGATTTTGAATGATGCAGATCCTAATGCAAAGTTTTAAAAGAAAAAAGACAAATACGAACCAGGTTTCAGGTCTCTGTGTATAATTCCATTAGCATGTAAGCAGTCCATCGCACGAGCAATATCAAGTGCAAAGCTTATTGCTGTATGAATATCTAGTTGTTTGGGGCGCATGCTGCTCAAATATTTCTTCAATGACATTCCCGGAAGAAGCTCTGTGGCAATCACCATAAAGGGATCCTTGCAGGCACCAACAAACTTGACGAAAGAAAGAATACTTGTCATAATGTTGAAAAACAAATTAGAAAGCTAGAATCTAAACTTGAGTGTTAAGGTAACTTTCACATTCAATAAAACACTGTCTGAAAGTTGAAACTATACGGGACACAACATGAACAACTAAGAACAATCAGAAAACAAACCTTTACAAGATTATCATGCTGAACCCTAGACATCATATTTATTTCTCGAATAAAGCGAGCCTGAAGAGTCACCTTCTCCTCAGGAGTGCTACCACTATTGAGAACTTTGATAGCGACAATTTGATTGTGGTACCTGATTAAGAATCGATATAACAAATCAGTCCAAATGCAACCATAATGCATATAAAAGAGCTTTTGAATGGAATAAGGTACAATAATACTAATGGTAGATAGGCATCCATCCTCTGAACTGTCCGTCAATTGTAAGTATGTGTCCACTTATTGCTGCAGGGGTCATACCATTTAATTGGCACAGAAACCCATATTTAAGAAATGGACTTGGAGAGTAAACTTACGCAATGAATATTATGTTCATTAGAAAGTCCATTTTTTAAGTTTTACTTATGAACAACAAAGAAAGAAGTTCAAACAGGCCCAAGCTCCTTAAATGTATGACTATTAGAAAGATGTTGAAGAAAATTTCATGCTAAAATAAATAATTTCCAATTTATGAATTATCTTTGCAAATATGACTACTGGATCATATATTGTCAGTATGGCAATCCAGTCATTCTGATACACCAACCAGCGGTGAACTTTTTCTCCACCATTCTAAGTTTGTGTTTTGCATTCACCCTATGATCATAGGATGAAAAGCCTCAACCAATATCACTAAGCTACATTTGGTCAACAAAAATAAAATGGTGTAGTAGTAAATTGTGAAACACTTTACTCCTCCATATATATGTATATATATTCTGTTTCAGAGGCCCCTGGGCAATGGTTAGACCCTCCAATGGATAACAAGGGATCTAAGGTTCGAATCTTAACTGCGGCGCACTGCAGAAATTTTTTCCTCCGGTTAAAAGCGGGCAATGCCGGCGGATGGGCCTCTATTAGAGCTTCCTGATTTACCCTAGTGGCCGGTGAAAAATTTTCATGGGACTGGGCCGGTCACCTCCAGGATTAGTTAGTGTTTAATCGGTTCGAATAGCTAGATAGTTGGGATTACCAAATATATATATATATATATATATATATATTCTGTTTCAAAGAGTGTTAGCTAGCTTATACTCTTTGATTAATTTGCTTCTGGTAACTTGGCCATTCACCCTGCAGTTGTAGACAAATATGTTTGCTCCCATAGGTCAGGCCCAAGGATCTATAGTATATCAGAGGAATCGAATAACTTTTTAAAGTTGATAGTGAAAAGAAACCAAATCTTTTCATTGACTCTCTGGTTAGAAGGATGATTAAGAGGCATCCACACACACTTTAAATTTAAGAGGAAATAAAAACATGTGGTGAGAAAAAAAACATATTTGATACAAAAATATAATTAGTCAAAAAGATATGGATGGAGAATTTTGTGTTCCTATTATAACTTATTTTTGAATAAATTAAAATCAACCTTACTTTTTAAAATAGTACTTTATAAGGAAGACTCCAATCTAATGTTTCAAAATGATAGGGATGGCGAGTGCCTATCACATCTTTACTTTAAAAATAAATTAAAAATGAGCCTCACATTCAATAAGTATTAAATAAGGGGAAAAACATATATTATACCTATCTTCTAGGCTGCTGAAAAAGCTCAATAAAACAGTAGCTTTACTTCTTAATCAGTATAGATGAATGCACAAACTTTCAGAACCATAGAGAAAAAAAATACACACACCATTCAAACTTCAAAAGCTAATTCTGGCATGGTTCATCTGGCAAATAAATATCCAGGAAAAGGTTCGACTTAGTCTACACACAAAAGGAATAAAACAAGGTGAAAAAAAATGATCCAATTAGTTTCTGGAACTTACTTCCCCTCATAGACTTTTCCGTGCGCTCCTTCTCCAATCTTGGCTCCGATATAAAGCAATTTTGGATCAATCAAAAGCTTCTCATCGATATCAAGCTGTGAAGACGGATAAGTACCATTTTTCCCGAAAGCGTGATGGCCCGGAGTAAGAGAGTCATCCGCCACTCTGTTCCCACATGGGCGCCGGAACTCCTCTTCATCAATTTTACCGTCTCTACAATTATCGATGCAGCTCATCTTTCAGAGAGGAAAAGCAGAAATTTCTCGAAGGCCCAAAGTTCAAAGACCCTTTGAACTCCCACTGCTCGCTGAACCAAAGCGTTTGCTTGACAAGGTATTAAAACAAAACCGGAGATGGGGAATCCCCTATTTCCCTCTCCTTAAGGGATCTTCAGTTCTCCACTGTGATATCGTTTCCCTTCAAAAAGGCATTCTCTTAGTGCAGAACCAACCGATTGTTTTCTTCGCCGGCCAAAAATCTCAATCTCCCCTTACAAATCAATACACAATCCTAACTTTCCTTGCCTGAGCACAGACCCAAAGCAAATGAAGAGAAAAAACAACCACACCAACAAAGCAAAACTCGAACTGGAATCTGATGCCGGCCATCGCACCCAGAAACGGCATAAATCGGAGAAAAAACTTACAGCCGACCACCGCGAGGTCAAGCCACTCCAGCAGGGTTAAGGAAGCCCATCCGCGACGACCACCGTATCTACAAAACAAAAACACCAAAGACCCTTCGACCGAAGTCTCAGAGATGCACCTTTTCTCTGCTTGAGCGTTGGGGAGAACATCTATGGCGCGACCATCGACCATCTCGGACAGCGGCGGCGGCTCTCCTTTTTATAAGCCGAAGAGCCGTGGAAATCGTAGCGCCAATACGAGGCCGTCACGTGGTACGGCAGTGGTGGGAGTGGGTCCCGTTTCCCGTTTCCCGTGCTCCGACGAGGCGCATGTGAGTCACGTGAGGATAAGAGAGACGATTGAGATTCTTTTTCTATCCGGTCTAATTGAGCTCCAATTACGGGTTGGTTCAAACCGACGGACCCGATTAATCCGGCTCGATTTCAGCATTTTCTACGACTAAGCCGGAAAACGGAGCGGTGATGCCGTCGGAATAATTTTTTTCAAGACGGGACAACGCGACAGTCAACCGTGACGCCGACCCGATTCAAACCGTCTGGATGCAGTGATTGGCTCCCCAACGACTGGACAGGCGGAGCGATAAGCTCCGTTTGGATTTTTTTAATGAATCGATAAACGGCACTCGATCTAGTGGAGCGGAGAAGGGCCCCACCCGATCGAAATCGAATTAAAACTGAATTGGATGATCTAGGTGTGCGAATTCAAGGCCGCCACGCTCGGAGTAGGCAGACGCGCAATCACGCGGTGGTGGAATCGATTGTTTATTGCTTTATCAGAAAATAAATAAATAAATGATAAATAAATCTTCTTACTCACGTAGATAAATTTCGAAAATATCTAAATTATATATTTTAATTTTAAAATTATTAAATTATATATCTAATTATATTTTTTTCATATTATTATTTTTAATCGACTATTAT
>JBBUKS010000049.1:388364-414495 GCA_038050645.1 Hedychium gardnerianum
ATTTAAAGTTGCTGATTATTTTTATTTTTATTTGCATGCGGTTGTGCGCCGTGGCTGCTGCTCGCATGAGGGTGGGGGTACGAGAGGCTTTCGTTTTGGTAGAATTGCTTCGAAAGGTACTCTGAAGTTTAGATTTTATTTTCTTTTCGTATTAATTCTTATATTTTATCTCTAACCATATTCTATATGCCGCTGATTTGACGAACCAGATAAATTTCTTCATTTTAAAGCAAGAAAAATAAATAAATTAAATAATCATTTTTGCAGAAAAAGAATAAGAACTTTGACAGACCTTGGACCACACACTCCCGTTCATTACATCATTAAATTTATAGCTTCCACGCAAACGTGCGGTGCTAAGTAATTAATTTTATTTTTTTTAATTTAGAATTAAGTTGTTTAAGATTTTAGATTTAGAATTTGAATTATATTATTTAAGTTAAAAAAGATTGAACACGAATAAAAATTAGATGTGCATGAATGTGCGGCATAAAATCATATATATATAAAATATAGGATTTTGATAGCCTACACATCTTATCCTGCACAATCATGTGCACCTGCTGAGGTGGCATAATCCTGATCATTGATCATATCACATATTTTTTGATCAATGATGTGCATGTGGTCACCTCAGCAGGTGCCCATGGTTGTGCAGGCTAACAAAACTATATATATATATATATATATATATAAATAATGGTATGATCTTTTACATACTTATTCCGTGAGCGATATGGGTGATCCTCATAGAATTTCAGTTTCTAGATTAATTTTTATTTTTTTAAGCAATCAGTTGTGCTAATGAAATTTTGCCTTTTGGATTTTGGGGTTGGGTTATAATATTAAGCACACAAAAATTTTAAAAAAAAATTTGGGTATGCACGGGGTGCGTAGGATAATGTGTGCAGGATATTAAAATTTATATATATATATACCCTAAATATTATATCATAAATTTTAAATTTTAAAATAAAATATATAAAAAATTATACACCCTAAATACTATATCCTAAATATTAGAGCATTTCCATCAGTTTCTCTATCATATCTCTAAAATTTAGGATAAATCATTTATTTTATTAAATTTAGACAATCACTTTTCACTAAATACTATATCAATTATCCTAAAATTTCTATTATTTTTAATTTTTTATTATTTTCTTCTCTCTTTCATATTTTTATTATTATATTTATAATAATAGAGAGTTTAGGAAAGAGAGAGATTAAAAAAATATATTATTTTATTTTTAGAATAGAGAGTTTCATTCTCTATAATTGAAAAAGCATCATAGCATAAATCTAAATTTAGAGAATTGAAAGAAGTATGATGTAAGTGATTTTTTGATAAAAAAATATAAAATTTAGGGTATTAATTGGTTTTACATAAGCTAGTGTGGATGTTTTTATATTCTAAACTTTAAATCCTAAATTTTAAATCCAAAGCTTAAAAAAACAAATAAATAAAAGCCTAAAAAATGGAGTTGATATGATTCGCACCCACAATCGCGTAGCGTGCATCATGTATATATATATAGAGAGAGCTAATATGCTCCTCGACTTTGAGTCCGCGCCCATCCCCGATTTTCACTGTAGCACTGTTACGTCACATTTTTTTTCGACTAAAGCAGCCGAACCGTCAAAGTAACCCCGTCAAAAGTAAAAAAGACACACCTTTCTAATTTTGTCTTTCCCTCTTAAAAACCCCTTTGATTTTCCCAACTCCGCGTTCCTCAACATCTTCGCCAATCACCTCCTTCGGTGTCACCTTGTCTCGCATGCCCATGCTCGTTCATCTGCAGTGTCTTCCCCCATGTATGTACCCATTTTCTTTTAACTCTCCCCCATGATTTGTGTGTCAGTTCAATTACCATTCGAAGGGGTTTTTACATTTTCCTCCTCCATCCAAATTTCATTATTATAGTAAATACAGCGTTGTAGCAGCTACCAAACCGTAATTGCTACCACGTTCTTGTTTCTAGTCGGTATGTTGTAGCAACTATGATTTGATAGCTGCTACAACGTTCTTAATTTAGAATTTTCTACGTTGTAGCAGCTATCAAATCGTAGTTGCTACAATGTGTTTGTTTTAGGTCAGAACATTGTAACACTCCCGATCTATCAAAATTTATAACCATACTTATTGTATTGCAGGTTTGGATGTGTGAACATATTAGAATCATATAGTCACATAAGAACTTTGCCCTTCCAAGAATTGGCTGATGGAACTGGACAATTTCACGTGTATCTACAATAAAGATGATGATTGTCCAATTACCTTCATAAAAAATAATAACAATTTTGGTTCCATCAGATTTAGAGGAACATCTGCAATCAACTGATTTCCTAACAGATGTGGAAGAGCAAATTGATGATCAAATTGCACAGAACTTTGCTAATGTGTCTTTTCCTGAGCAAGCAGAGGATGTTCAAGAGCAAATTGAATGTCAATATTGCAAAGTAAAAAAATAATTCCCTTGCTAAGATACATACTATGGTTGCTAAGTTAAGCAGAAAAAATGAAGAGAAGGATAAAAAAAAATAAAGAACCTTATTGATTTAATGAAGAGGAGTGTCAGTAATGCTGACATTAACATTATTGAGAAGGGCAAGACTATAGCTCAAAAGGATAGAATTTTAGCTATAAAAGATAGAATCATAGCTGAACAAGAAAACAAAATTACATAGCTCTAAATACTGCTGCAAAGCAAGGTATCAGAAGAGTCAGGAACAACCCTTACCCCGGATAAAGATGTCATAGAGCTTAATCCGCCAACACATAAAAGAATGAAGATGTGTGTTAGAAAGAGTACTGGTAATTACTTACTCTTAAATTTGAACAAGCCCCCAAGAGAAAGAGGACGGTAGAAAATAAACAACCAAGGGGAAAGAGAAAAGTAAGGAGATTATTAGGATGACGTTGTAGAAGCCCCTATCCCAACAAACACAGTCTTTTATCAATTAATACTGTCATAGTTTCAGCAAATCAATAAATAAAGCTTGCTGAGATTGAAAAGGGTCAAAACCAAAATATTGAAGGTATGATTAATTGTAGTTAATTTTTGTTGTTGTTAATCATCAATGTCATGTTTGTGTATATATATTTGTTGAGCAAACAAAGATATGCTTGAAGAAGAATAAAGATGATGTGATTGCAGATGTATTATTAAAGTTCAGCCAATTAAAATGAATTGGTTGGTAGGGTAAAGTTATATATTAAAATAAAAATAATACTGTTTTTATATCGTATTGACAATAATATATTTGAAAGTTAAATTTTATTATAAATTTAAAAAAATATTTGAATACAATTTTTGTTGTAGTTACTATTATAAATATTATTCAATAATAATAATGATAATTTATTATTATATTTTTATTTGTTTACGTACCTACGAAATTAACAACAGCTGACGCAACGACCTTCGAAGAGCTGGGAGGTCGACGCAACGGTCGGCGCATGCGAACGTCGGCGAGATGGCGGTCAGAAGAAGCAGACAAATAGCCAAGACTACGAGGGAGTTCATTTTCATGGTTGCGGCCATTGATTAATTATTATTGCTGCTTATTTAATAATTAAATTCTACAAAGATCACTTTGACGACCCTGACTGCCTCACATTATTAGTTATTTAATAATTAAATTGGTTTTGGAGAGTCGCTAAAAGAGTGTGTTGTGGTTCGAATTAAAATGGGAGGAGAGGTGGATTTTTTATATAGCAGTGAAGTGGCTGTTCTTGGAGAACAATGGAATGGATGGCTGTCGATTGCCATGACCTTAAGTACATTATTATTATTTATTTATTTTGTTCCTTCACTTGATTCTGGAAGAATATGGAAATTTATTCCAGCAAATGGTGCTTAATATCATTTTTCCTCTTACAGTCTATACATAGTCTGGAATTTTGATCAATATACATGTTTGATACAAATATTTTAAATTTTTATTTGGTGAACAAACAAATAAATGTGGATGCCATTCTCTCACAAAAAACAGGAAACTGATAAAAGCGTGCATACTGATACTTGTTCCACAAATCTAATTGAACAGGAATTGCAGGTTTGCAATCCCAAAAGGGAAAAAGAATTGTCAGGTAAGTTCACCAGTCAATTACCCATTGTAGCAAAAAAAGAAACAAGGATTGAAATTACAAGTACCCACCATTATATTGATGATAAGCATCACTATCCTATAACATGCAAATTAGTTTATCTACTACATTCAAATTCATGAGCACAGGAACAATTGCTTCTCTCAAGACCCGCAGCATGCAGATTTCGTTGCTGCACTGCCCTCAGCAGTTCCTTGGTCTGGTTTATTGATCTTAATGGTCCGATCCTGCTAACGAATACCAACTGATTAAACTCTTTGTTAAGTATACAGCACTAATTTAGACAGGAGAATTGCCTTCTACCTCAGCTTTGCTATCGGTTTCAGAAAGTCTTTGCTTAATGTCTCTTGCTATGGAAAAGAAAACCTGTTCTACATTCAGATTTGTCTTGGCACTCTGCAGAGCACAAACACCAAATTGCTAATAGAATGTAGAAGCTCAAATAAAATGGATGGATAAGCATTGCAACTTACAGTTTCAAAAAATTGTATCCCGTATTCATCAGCAAGTGCTTGTCCCTTGGCAGTCGGGACAGCCTGTGTGTGAACCACAAATTTAAATAGACTCATTCGAGGGATGCCTAAGTAACTATGATAATTGGGAGGAAACTTAAATTAAAGGAACATACTCGTTTGCTTTCATCCATATCAGCCTTGTTGCCAACAAGAATCTTGTTGACATTGTCTGAAGCATGTTGTTCAATATTTCGAATCCAATTCCTTATGTCTGTTGTGAGAAGCACACAAGAAATCAGAGAAAGAAAACAACCTAATCAACTAGATATAGAAATCAGGTGCAAGGTGATTACTGTTAAAAGATGACTCATCAGTGACATCATAAACAAGCAAGATACCCATGGCACCTCGGTAATAAGCTGGGAAAAGGGCAAAAAAAAAGGGGTTACTCAAGAAAAAAGCTTTAATTATTTTTATAGGTCAACTACGTGCAAAAGAAGTACCCTCAGAACAAAAACTCCCTAGGGAAAAACAATATAAATCTACCAGTTGTTATAGTTCGGAAGCGCTCTTGACCAGCTGTATCCCAAATTTGAAGTTTAATTCGCTTGCCATCCAATTCTATAGTTCTTATTTTAAAATCAATACTGCATGAAGCATGGGCATCATAATAAACAAGTTGCAGAAGTTGGGGACTTGTAATGTAATCAAGTTAAAAAAGAAGGCCTAATCGAGTTTCAAGCATAACACACCCAATTGTAGTAATGAAACTTGTTGTGAAGGAACCATCAGAGAACCGCAAGAGAAGACAACTCTTCCCGACACCTATAGAAGAAAATCTATCATCAAAATAAGGGCAACTCGATAACAAAGAAAATTGTGAATATGTGAGATAATAATATTTATACAAACTAGGTCAGATTGTATTTTGCTATATATGAATATATGCATCTTCGCATGAAAATGTTGCACAAATAGATTAAACCTAATAGACTTGTATACAAGGATAACACAACTCTATACAGGAGTCATGTGTCCAATCTTCAGAATAACAGAACAAATAAATCAATATTGAAGAATTACACAGCTGAAATTTTCAAAAAGCAATGAGCAAGGAAAAGAGGGATGTAAAGACCATAAAGCCAAAAAAGATTCAACAAAATCTGACATGAAGTAATTTTTTAACAAAAGTTTTCAATGAGATCTCTGCAAGGATTATTTTGTTGTGAAGTCAAAAGCCTCATTCTCATAGATTTCCTACAGAAAATAGGCCCTAATGTTGATTTCCTAAATAAAATGCACATTGTTTCAAAATGCATCCACTAAGGTTGCATAGTTTATACAGTGAAGGATTGCCTGCATAAGGATCAGTGGAGCCCAACTAATACTTAGCTTGGTAAGATCTATATATAAATTAGATTAAACCAGTTTTGTAAACAGAAAATGAAGAAGCAGATATGAAATTCTTAGCTTGATTGATAATGGGTTGTGATGGTTGGTTAACATGCGTGCCCTGTGTTTATTGCATAGCAAATACTTACATACATTGTGGATAACTTAGGATGTGCAATGGTTGCTTAAGTTGATTAAATTTATGTATTATATCATAGATGCAAACTCATACATTTTTGCGCATAGTGATATAATTAAATATTATTTTTCAAAGAAAAATGTATAGCATGCGTTGTGCAGTAGCTTGAATGCATAGCTCCTGGACACATTTTTTAAAAACCTTGAAAATACAATGAAAAGTTAAAGCTAAGAGTATTGCAAAATACTCCAACCATAATCCCAACAGATATGACCACTATGGTTAGCCGACGAAGAACACAAGTTACATGTTATGGGTAAGAGAATAAGAAAACCTAGATTCTAACCAAACATCTTATCCAACAGGATGTTAAACCTAGGCTAGTAAGTTAATGCTCCCCTACAAGCAAATAGGCATGGCATAAACTGAGTTCTATATGTGATGAAAGAGTCAATTCAGTAGGTCCATGTAATGTTCAGAGTTATCAGAGCTGCTTTCCCTTGACTCTACTTTCATTCTTATGGAATAGATTTCCATTCACCAGATAATGGATTAGAGAATGGTAAATTATCATAGACTTCCTTAAATAAGAATTAGTAAATATATTATGAGGTAAATCCTAATTCACAATGGGAAATGAATAATGTCACGGATTACAGAAACTGAAAAGTTGTGATAATAATTGTGATACCATACCTATCACCGATATGTTGCTAAGTCTAAATAACCCAGGTAGTCAAATAATATGTCTGAAGAGTTAAAATATCATGGAAGTGTAATTGGATTATTTTGAAAGTACTAAGTACATTGAATAAGAATTCCCCTCAATTCGATGATCTCAGCACAGACAAGAAACCAGCAAATAAAATTTTGATATGAGCACAAAGGGAACAAAGCATGTTGAGCCATGCAGAATAAAAGAAACACGGGCTCTGGGGTCTTTTTCTTTTTCTGAAACAACAAGAAAGAGAGAAAAGTTAGTTATTGTTTTGGCAAGAAAATAACTATATTTTACGTATGCCATTGTTTCTTGTCTCTTATTTATCTCCAAGCAAATTGGCCATCAAGGACTCATATCTCTCATTCCTTCTATAAGAATACATGCAGGAGTTGCCTCAAAGTGGAATTAATGCTGTTACCGTACAAATTTGCAGTTTGTCCTCAGAGACTGAGATCTTCTGTCTTAGGAAACCCTTAAATTATTATAAAAGCCTTGGCTTTCAGGTTCCGATAATGGTGAAATAGAATAAGAACCAACTAGCAATAAAATTCGAAAACGAGTCATAATGGTTCCTTAAATTGTCTACAATAAGATATCAAGGACATACTACGCGTGACAAATTAGGAATTCCCAGTTAGAAGCACAAAACCATATAATACAGTCGCTGACACAGTCACAGACTGCATAAGAAATAAATAACATGTCCAAACTAGCCAAAAAATTAGAATGTGAACGATACCAGCCCTTTATAATCGTTTAAATTGTATGCTACCAGAAGACGGTGACCGGTGACCTTCCCAGAAAATCAACCATCCACATAATAAAAAGGCAAAAGGACTAATACTTCCTTTAAGAAATATAAGTAGAAAAGTCACTGCATTGTAAGGGAATATGATACATCAAATGGTTGACTTTGGATTCACGAAGAATCAAACTCATGAGATCAAATAAACTTAGCTCCAATATTACATTTTACAAAGTAGCATTTTTGTTCCAAATAGCAACCCCCAATAGGTCTAGAAAAACACTCTTCATCCAAATTCATCTCCTCCATGCCGAAATGCCATGTCTCATATCGTCCAAATAAAAATAAAAATAAAAAAAGGAAAGAAAGACCGAACTTTCCAGATGTAATCAAATATAAAAATCACAAAAGTGACCAAATCAGTCTCTGTACGAGGGGAATGGGAGCCCTTACCGCTGTCTCCGATCAGTAGAAGCTTGATCAAGTAATCATAGTCGGCCCGTGCCCTAGCAGGTGGAGCAGCCATCGCAGTAACCAAAGATCGAGGAGTCAACAATCCCCTCTCTTAACTCGCTGCCACTGCAGATCCCCCTTCCCTCCCTCCTGTAGAAGAAAATCAGACCCCCAAATACAAGCGCGGAGAACTACTGGAGTAACAAAATGGCCAATGACGAAAAAGAGAGGAGGAAGAAAAAAGAGATTACGAGACCCCTCGATCAGAAAAGAGGAGGAAGAAGACTTCCAGATCTTGAAAAGTAGAGAAATGGAAGAGGAGGAGGCGAGAAGGCGCGTCGCTCTTGCGCTGTGTGGTCGTCCGTCGAAATAGGAGGAGAAACGGAGCGAAGAGGGAAGGAAAGAGAAAAGAGAGAGAAGATTATTATTTATTATTGCGCAAAAATAATGGATTTTTTTATTGTCGTCAAATCAGTAAGTTCATTCGTGCAAATCATTTTAATTTATTCGGACAACTAATTTTAATTATAATTGTTTGACCGGCCATGTAAACAGGGGTACAGCAGCAATTGAAGAAAAAAATTAGATAAAATATCCTTTTTATATATTTATATAACATGAAACTATTTTTCATTATATTGAAAAGAATAGCATTTTAATTTTTGCTCTTTATAATTAGCTTCTGCGTTGACAAATCGCAGGGCCCACACTAACTAACTGTCCATCAAAATATGCTATCGTTCAGAATTATACAAATAATGCAACTAAAACCGGACTTAACCATCTGCTCAGCAATTCATCAGATAAAAAAAAGAGCATTTAGGCAATTTGCTAATACCTAGCTGCCTAACGATAGCAGCGATTCCAGTAAATTGCGTTACACAGTTTGCAGAATGCAATTATCGGTACTGTTCTCAAAAGAGAAACAGAAATCTCTGATAGTTGTTTTATGATGGACTAGATGATATATAGACAACTAGAAGGCAGTATGCCATGACGATTAAAGATTAGGCTACATGGACCTTACTGCTGTAAATATATATGATACAAATGCTGGTGCGGAGTAATACCGTTTGATCCCTAGTTACAAGAATTTGACAAGAGTATAAACTAGGACGATCAAGATCACGATCACCACGACTGAGAGAAGAAACCACCTGCAGGAAAAGCTACCTTTTGTGCGTTTGTTGAGGATTGACAACGTCTTCTGCACCTTCTGCATGAAGCCGGCAAATAGTTGAGCGACTTTTATGAACAAGTATGGTGGATACTACTTCACAGTAACATGGGCGTAGAAAACAACAAGGAAAGAGAAATGGAGCATGGACATTCCCAGAACAAATCGAGAATGGCCAGAAACTTGGTCCAATAATCATCTGTACATTTAGGACAGCTCTGCCCTCACAGGGTTACTCCAAGCAATGAAAAGAGGAGATTCTTGCGAGAAGCACATTAGGGATATGTTAAGAATAAAAGGTTCACTAGATCTGGAGGAAGAAGTTCAGTGATTAATCAAAGCCTCAAGACCCAAAGAAAGCATCTTCACACCATCTAATTCAGAGGATTCATAACTTCCAAAAACATTTCCTATGGATTGGGAACTGAGGAAATCCAAACCCCTGGGAAGATAATAGGCAATCAAACCAAGGATCAAGACGAAGACTTCCAGAATTCACCAAAGTTATCCAGAATTTAGGTGTCTGGGTTGGCACGTTATATTCATGCCTATTAATATACCCATTATCGTATGACCTCAAATATGTAACTCAAAATTAAGTTATTAATTGTAATGTGTGAGCTTGAATTAAATCAAAATACCACTCTCATTTGAGATAGCAACTCAAATAAGAAGCATCAAATCTGTTGAAGAAGGAAATATTTAGAAAATTGATTCAAACTAGAAAATGATATTAACCTGTAGAGTCGAATCTGTTATCTCAACATGGTCATCCAAATCATCCTGCAACATGGGGGGAAAATCAGTAAATAGTAGAGAAAAAAAATCCTTAGAAATAAGATGTTATTGCAAGGCCATGATATCACATACAATTAGTCTTGTATGCAGATCTAGTTCTTCATTAATAGACAATGCAATATGTTTGGTGCTTAACAATGTCTCTCCCAACTTTTCAAGCCCCTCATCTTGCTCTGTGAAAAACATAAAATATTATAAAGGCTAAAGAGAACAAATTACTGAAGGCTTAAGAGGAAGTATAGTAGAAAACCTTTCATGGTCTGCCTCTGTAAGCTAACAATACCCTGATTATCCAATGCAGGAGTTATGCTTATAACTTCTACAGACCTTTTGTTGTCTCCTAATAATTCTTCCCTATCAACATAACAGTAATTGGCATGGCAAAGCGATGAGAAACAATCACACGTACTTTGATTCATATACACACACACCCAAGTAGTACATTTGTCAAAAAGCCCAGATGTAAAAAATGATGCTGAAAAGGAAATCACAAATTCAGAGAGTTAATCAAACCTGTTAGCGAAGTTTGACATGTCTATTGTACTTGACATCTGGTTTGCTTTAGATTTAAGATTTGACAGTAAATCATGGTGTTTATTTAACTCAAAGTCCTTACTGCAATAAAAAGGTAATTAAAACATGTTGAAAAAGGCTACTCAAATTCAAATTAATTCTGAAGCAACAAGCACATTCATGTAGCAGGAAAGAATTCTCTGGCAATATGGTAAAATGAGAGAAAAAGCTGAGATTTCACACAAAATGACAAAGCAACACAGCACCTTATTGAATGGAATGTAGTCCGTGCTAAAGCAAACCTTATTCATATACACAAACATTTATGGAATTAGTTGTCCCTATCATTCTACTAAATTTCTTAACTCGTCATCCTCCCCTAGAAGTGGAAAAATGACCACAACAAGTTGAACAGATGATGAAAGCAGGTCTTGCCACTCAAGTATTTGCACGGTTATGATTTGAAGTGTAGATGGATACATGCAGGACAAGAGGCAGGTTTTGGTAGAGGAGACAAAACAGGTAGGACAAGAAAGAGGAGGAAGACAGATGAGGACAGGGCACGGAAGAAGATTGGTGCATGATGAGAAGAGAAAAGGTAAAAAGGTGTTTAATTGGTTGGAGAAGAAGCACTAAAGAATTGCGGCAGATTCTTGCAATGTCGGTGTACCAAGTAGTATGTGGAAGAGAGCAGGATAGAAGAGGCAGCATATTTCAGCACACAACCTACCAACTAGAAGCCTATAGGGGCTTTTTATATATGTAATGGTGGTACCAAGTGGTGAAATGATGAGGTGAGCTTGGTGGTCCATTCATATGTGGGGATGGAGAAGCCTATGTGGTGAGGCAGGAAACTTTCCATGTGAGGTGAAAATAAACCAATTCTAGGAGGTGCATAGTTGAAAACATGGAATAGCAATTGTAGAAGGAGAGAATTAAGAAGAAAAATAAATAAAAGAAGAGGAGATGGAAAATTTATCAAGTAGAGACTCACTAGTATCCTTGATTTCTACCTTCACAGATAGATATAGCTCAAAAACTGCTTGATCTAGCTATATACAATTCTCTAGCCACCCTCAAACCACTTGAATGCTCAAGACTAGATCAGGTTGCTGATTGAGAGGATTGCTAGATTTTAGTAGCATTCAGTGCAATAGGACTATTGACTCCAACATGAACAAAAACAAGTTTTCAATGGGAAAGAGAGATGGTTGAAACAAACTTAGAATTACTTCATCCAAGCCTGTGAAATATCAAAACTGAACCAGGCAAACTGTTGAACAAAGTGAACGATAGATAGAGTCAACAAGAGCTACTAGCTCAATTCTTTTCTTATTTATACATCAATACACAAAAAACACAAGTTCAAAGAAAGGCCTAGTAAACTGTTTGCTTACTAACTTGCTATTCAGCACTAATAAAACTAAAACGTGAGTAATTCAAGGGTGTCAACCAAGCTAGTTAGTCATCAAGTTCAAGGTTTAGTTAAGATACTGGTCACAAGCATGTGATTTGTCAATTTTCTAATTAGCTTGATCATGATTGAACAGTTTTTAACTCCCAATAAAGTACTAGGAGAAATGAGAATTTTAGTCATGGATTTTGGTGGCAACAATTGGCAACAATTGATTGATCAATTATCACATCTATCAGTTTATGCTCTCCTCAAGTCCCAGATTAACTAAAGGGTTCCTATGACAAGCTATCTGGTACAGATTCATGTACAAGAGACATGCATGACTTCATTTGCCATAGACATAGATTTTGGTTTAGATTTGCCATAGTGTGCCTATGAAAAGCTATCTTCACATATAGCATTTTTTTTTGTTTTGTTTAGATTTGACATAGATAGAATTTTGTGTGTGCATATGAGTGTGCAGTAATGAAAAGCAATATCCTAATACTACTAGAAAATAGAGGAGAAAACAACTGAATTACATAAGAGGCAAGGCACAAATATTAAGCATAGGCATTAACAAAATTCTGATGGGAATGCAGAGACATACATTGACTGGCCACTAAGATGCTTTGGAAGAAGAGACTCCAAGCTCTCAAGCCTATTCTTAAGAATTGTTCTCTTTCTCCTTATTGTACTTAAATGACGTTGGGTGTCTGGACCAGATGGAGGAAAAGATCCCATCTTAGAAACCATTTCAGCAATATCATCAAAGAGCTTTGAAGCTTCATTAAAATCCCTTGTCCAGGGATCAAAAGAGGTTGTCATTGCCACAGATAACCCCTATAATATATACACTTTCCATTATGACAATGCCAAAGATATGAAGTAGATATAGAAATATTGATACATGGAGGAGTTGAATGAGAACAAGCTATTAGTTTGATAATAAAAGCATGCAAAATTCTTGATTGAACGGAGTCAAATAGACTTAATTCTCTTGCAGGAGAAAAATGAATTAATCAGAGGTAACATCAACTTTCTGAATTACATAAATTTATTCAAGCAATTTTTGTCAGCATAACTCTAACAACAGTGCAAAAATCGTGAGTGCCAATTCAACTAGATTATGTCTGCAGAAGTTCACAAAATCATGGTTAGAAGTTAATCAAGGGAAAAAAAAATCAAGTTTACAGTTTCAATATCCTTTTAACATTGGCCATTAAATAACAAAGGAAGATCGCTAATTACTCTTTTTTGGTTAATTACTTTCGCAGAGTGAACCAAACGCGAACTAAAAATTTGCAGAGCATGTACCTGTTTCACCGACATTCTTCTCTATATCCCCTCAAGAGAATACTTACAAGCCCTATTATATAAGGTCAAAAATCACAGCTTTCACCAATTTTACGGTAAAATAACCCTGAACAACGAGAATAGCAGTACGATACTACTTATGGATCGCCGCCGCAGAAAACTTGCCCAGCGGAAGAGCCTGCAATCCGACCTTCCTGAACCAGAGAAAACAGAAAACTGATGGATATGAAAGTAAATCGAAGAAGACATAGCAATCATACCAAAGAACTTTCATCCAGCACATAGAATCCATTCAACATTCCGTAACAAGACTTACAAGAAACTCAACAAACTCCCAGAAAGAAAAAAGAGAATTGATGAACAAAAAGAGGAAACCTATTGATCTGCAAGGAGAAGATAAAAGATGCCTCCTCTCGCTCTCTGCCTAGCTTCCCCCAATTCGTAGATGGGAATTTTTGCTACGAGGGCACGACTTCGTAGCGTGCTGGAGACTGGAAAGGGCCGCCTATTGGTATTGTTTATTAGTAGTTTAAGTACCGACAGCGACAGGCAACAAAGCTGCCACATCCGTTCATCGCCAGAAAAGCAATTTAAATTACGGTAAACATTTTTAAAAAAATGCTTCATCCTAGTTATTTTACCAGACTAGTCAACATATTATTACAATTTTAATTGAAACTACTTTAATATTAAATTAAGAGGATACTTAGTCATTAGTAAAATTACTACAATCAATTGAATAAAAAGAGTAATTTTGAAAAATAAAAAATGAAATGAAATGATTTAAAAAAAAATAAAAAACAGAGAAGCAATTATTTTAAAAAAAAAAGAAATAGAAAAATAATTTGACAAAAGAACAAAGCCATACAAATTCATGGAAACATTCGTAACACCAACGCATCATTAAAATGGATAGATAATACAACATGACAATGCCATACAAATTCATGGAACCAGTTCAAGACTTAACACACTGACATAACAAGAGCCACCTCGGGTCATATCTGCGAGACCATGACCTCTAGAGCATGCCTGTGCTAGTCGTCAAACTCTCTGATCAGACTTAGCTAAACAGTTCGAATATGCCGACAACATAGATGATAGCTTGCAGAATTGCAGGAACTCTCACATCATTTCTTGAGATCTTCGAACAATGCGGCCAACCTTCTTCTTGAACGTGTTGTCCCTGTTTTCTCTCCACTCCTTCTGCAATTTAAAAAAGTCAAATTGACTAAATCATATCATCACAGAGCTAGACTGAAATAAGGAGAGCCAGTGACTGAATAATCAAAATTAGTTATTGTACTGAGATAAATAACAACTGAAAATTAGTGTTGAAATCAAACATAATGTTGAGAATATTTATAAAACTTCATAAATAACAATTGACCTCAGATGCACCCCATATACAAAGTTCGTCCCTTGCCTACCCCTAAGGGACAATCCAAGAATAGATTCACCAATATTATGTTAGGATGGAGCATAGTTGTCAAACCCAAACCGGATCAGCCAGTTGGACGTGAGTTAGGGAACGTGTGTAAAGAAAACTAGCAAAAAACTTCTCATCCAACCGGCCAATTTTCACAAAGCCATAAGAACCAAGAACTTTTCATAGCAGATGCTTCATATTTTTACCTAACCTAATAGTAAATACACCCAAAAAAACCCAAACAGAGATTTTTTGTTTGTTTTATATGGAACAAATTAGCTGTGTTTTAAATTAAAAGAATTTTGTTAAGAACAGAGAAGGCCAAGGATTCACAATTGGACAAGTTAATTTCGCCTTCTCCAACCAATTAGCGTTGTCAGGTTGATACATTGGTTAATCCACACTTTGACCAATTGAACCACCACCTAGCAAACCGATAACCCGGAGCACATCTAATTCAGCATAGACATGGGATGAAGCTTCTATGACTAATATTTGCTAGTCATTGTTGGGTGATAACATGTGTTCTATAAGAGGTAGTGACAACATTGAATGTGAATCCAAAGACTAATGGACACTGGTCGAAAGAATGAAAGGAATCCTATCACGACTATGCTAAGATAGGAATGAATCACACATATCAACCAATTCCATGTGAACCCAGCCCAAAACATACAAATATAAAGGGAATGTACATATGGATTAAAAGGGGAGATGACAAAACCATGATGTGGAATGTATTCTATAGTGTAAAAGTGGACCTGCAAGAAATACAGTGAAATGGATTGAATTTTCATGGATTTAGTCGACATGTGTGATCCTATCCAATTTCAGTTTCATTCTAGTAGTCTTTAGACATGAAGTCTTTCCAGCTTTTTCCAATGATCTTTCAGCCAACATCAAAGTTTTTCAATTCCTTGGCAAAAGACATATCGATTATTACAGATCCTGAGTTGAATCAGCTGATTTTTGCAGACAGAGATAACCCTTGAGGCGGTGTATATAAATGAAGTCTGAATGATGCTTGGGAAAAAAATATCCAACACAGCTGTTGTAGGCAAGCGTGCAATGCAATTCACACTCAACATAAATGTCACTGAAAGTGATATTGATTTCATGGAAGCTTTTGAATGAAAATACATCTAAAACTTGTAGATTTTTTTGGCTAAAAAACATGGTTAAATATTCATTGTTTAACTTACAGCAGCTTCAACATTTGCTGGAGATTCATCATTAGGACTTGAAAGCATTGAAATAATACTCAGAACTATACTCTCAACCTGCAGGTAAGAAAGAACTGTAATTATTTACTATGTTGATGCATATCCAATATTGCGAGTAAAATATGGATAGATAAAAAATGTTCACCAAATACAATTAGCAATATTTTGCAAAGAATTCGCTGCTGCTTGGAAAGTTAAGATTATAAAAAAAAAAAGTTATGATATGTAAAAAAATCATTGCATAGCACGTGGTATGAATGCTTTAACATTAAATATGCTCAAGTAGAAAATCTTCTCAAAGATTCATCAAAAGTTTAAACCTAGTACACAATAGGAAAATGAATTTGTAATAATAACGAAATGTTGTGGATTTACTATGGTATAGAGTTGCGCTAATAGTCAAGGCTTTAAAAAGTGTATCCAAACAATATGCGATGAAACCATTACATTATTCACACATACAATATAGAGCAGATGCATAAGAGGTAATTATTAACAAATTATTAAACATTTTACTCAGACAATTTGTTAAAATTTCCTGGAAATTTACACCTAGCAAATAATTTGAAACATACAAATAAGATACATAAGAGGTTCAAGTTCATATTAACTGCCGCATCGTTTTTTTTTTTAAATTTCTTTTAATTTCTGCAAGTTTATTGCCTTGGTGTGAGTCGTTGTTATGTAAATATCAAGAATTAATGACTAACAGCATCGAAATCAATCATTGCATGCAATATTAAACAATGTGAACTGTGTGCATTTGACTGAGACCAAATCTGAACTAAGAGACAGAATTACTAGCAAGGTCAATGATAAAAAAGAGTTATCAGCTCAAAAGTTTTAGGTAACCTATGTGAATGTTCCTCTTATTTAAGTCCACAAAAAAGAAATCAAAAGGATGCATTACTCGAAACGATAGCAATTTTTTATGTGATCAAAATAAATATCAACCATATGCATATAGAAGATAGTCAATTTCATTTTCATAAATATCCAAGAAATATAAAATGTAACCTAAAATATATATGTGGATAGAAACAGATCTATGGAAAAGATCATACTGTGTGTATTGGGGTCCATCGCTCACTTGGAAGTTCATAACCATTTGGATCTTCACCAGGTGGATGAAGAATTGATATGCAAACACGTCCATCCGGATAAACTGCAAATACATTCATTGATAAAACACATAGTTGGAGGAAATGACACAATTTTGATAAAATGCTAACCATTTGGGTGCCACATTTCTGATGTAAACCGCACTGATGGGGGACTGTTGGGATAGTTGGGTGGGAAGCTCATAATTGCATTGAAGAAACCACCATCACTGCGATGAGATTTAGAACAAGAATGAATATTACTCAAGATTTATCAATATTATAAGAATTTTTTTTCACATGACTTTAGTAATTTGATTACGATAACAACTTTCCCACAAAAAAGTTCAAAGACGGGATTTTTATATGTGAAAAATAGTGATACAAGCAGAAAAGATTATTTAGGCTACCCCACTGAGTTCCATCTTATTATGCTAAGAATACCAAAGTCCAATCAAATCAGCATTTATATACAGGAAAATAGAAGCAGGAAAGTTTATTTGTGTCATCCAGTGCATTCAAATTTGACCAAGAATACCAGAGTCCAATCAATCATGTAACTTTTGCTTGAATATTCCTTATTCCACATTGTTAGTACCTCCTATGAGGTCATCAACGACAATCTTAAATTATACAAGAAAGAAGCCATGTTTCCAACAGAACTGAAATTCACAGGCTTTCTAGATCCATTCAAGCTAAACTATCAGAAGTTCCAACTACGAACAAAATCCTTCAAGTGTGTCTAGAGTCTAGACTCTAAGCATCACAAAAAGTTCATAAGATCTTTAAAATGAAAAGAAGCTTTCAAAAGCTATCTTCCTCAGTCTAACAGTTGTTTCTTTCCCCACAGAGAGCATGCCCCCATTTCTTATTGGGACTTTACAATGGTTTATGCATTCACTTCGAGTATGACAGGTGTTATTTTCTATTGGAGATTGAATATTGAAATGCAAACTTGCATTTTGGCACTCTCTGTAACATACGATCTCAAACAATTGCATTAGAATAATATATCCTTGTTAGTTTGATCAAGATTCTACGAATGGAACTTCTAAAGTATTCTCCCAGAGAAAACTATATCAATTCCATAAAAGCGTACATTTTTCATGAGTTGAAACCATTATTATTATTTTTTTTTCAAAGCAAAAAAAAAAAACAACGTCGGACCAACATCGCAGTAATATTCTAGCCAATGAAACAAAACCAAACAAGGGGCGTAACAAAGCAAACCAATCCGATCTCAGATAAATGCTCCATAAAGAAAAATAAGCACTGGAATCACCCAATTCCAAGTGTCAACGACCCACTATAGCGTATCAGGCGGCCCGATGATGGTCACGTTCCACTCGAAGATATTGCTATCGTCCACCAAGCCAGCAGAGAATCCATCCACCGGATGCTTCATCAGATCTGATCCACGAACCATAAAAAAAGATTAACAAACCAAGAACAATCAGACAACATGCCCTCGGCCGAAACCCTAGGCACGACCAATCTACGAAAGCAGCGAATCGTTCTATACCCCTGAGTTGCTTCTGTAACAGGAGGCTCGCAGGGCTCGACGCCGCCATCGACCGCCGCCGCTCCTCCAATCCCGTGCGTTCGTCGGCACGGAAGGCGAGAGGGCGAAATGGTCGGTAAAAGTGAACGGATGCGAAAGCGACGATGCCGCAATATATAGGGCAGCGGACACAGTGGAAATTGTGGGACACTCCTAAGCTCTTTCTTTCCATTCACCACTAGCTGTGCTGTGCATGCCCAGTACCGCTCGATTCCATCCGGATTGGCTGAGTTACACGTGCCAGCCCGAGCATGGTACACATAACCCACAGTAACGTGCTCGTCTCTGCCCAAATCTCTGACAGGCCCAACGGGCTCAATCCACACCGTAATTACACGCCGTAATGGATTTTTATTCGGAGAAAGTATTTTAAATTATACGGAAAAGATAAAATGATAAATAAATGCATCCTTTGGACAATTTTAAAATTAAGTGTGTCAATTACCGATTTTTATTTTGCAGAATAAATTTAAGATTGAGAAGTTTTCCAATTCCATACAAAAGTAGCCGAAAGGGGGCATTTCACTGTCTCGATGTAACGCAGTTCCTGAAACACTATCATTGCAAACTTGCTCTTTCACTTTTTGATTGCTTTTAACTCGAGTTTTCAAAAAACTGAGGAGTCTTTGTCGAATTACCGTGTGATTTGTCCCTACGAATTTCGCTACAGAACAAATTAAGGAGGAAAGGTGCAGACTCTTTGTCTGTAGGCCACATTATTAAGTTAAAAGTCACATCTCAGAGACAAAACCTAATGGAATCACAAGGCTTGTTTTATTCCATGCCTTTGGCTTTAGCTAACAAAAAAAAAGAATGCAGTCAGTAAGACAGGAAGCTTGGCCATGTATCGCAGACCTGCAATTATGCAGAGACTTGCAGGATGGCCTTGTTTGTTTTTTTTGTTTTATTTAATCGTTAGATGTCCTCGTATCACATTACATTGTTTGTTGATGTTGGAAAATATTCCATATAATCTGTTGAAGAATATTGTCGGAGTTACATGGAAAATTTCCTGAATTTAAATTATACAAAAGTTAAATCTCAAGTTCTTAGCTTGGATTGATTAGGACGAGTTCCAAGGTTGTCCGAGCTCGAGTGAGACTTTGCTCGGTGACAACCGAATGCTTTTCGAGACTAAGTGGGAAGCTGAGCGATGAGTTAGAGTCGTGAAGTCGAGTGTCGCTCGAGCACTGAGTGGACTTCTCAAGTCCGAGTGGGAAGTCAAGTTTCACCCGACTACCGAATGTCGAGTCACTCGACTGTCAAACATAGAGTACCGACTTGGCCGAGTTGCCGAGTCAATTGAGATACCGAGTTCTCCCAAGGGAAAGTCGAATGACACTGAGTGGATGCCTAGTCGGTCGAGTCAAGACTTCATGTCACTCGACTGCTACCCGATCGGGAAAAAGAAGACATTGAGACATACATTTGACGTAGTTTCCTTTAAACAGCTTCTTCCCCTTCAATGATATTTCGAAGTTACGACGAACGTTTGTTTCCCAGAACATAACGGAGAAATCACAATCCCAACTTAGCCTATGTTGTTCGTGGCAAATTGAGAAAATACCTAATTGCTATCACAGGAAGATTGTTGATCAAAATGAACGACTGAGAGGAAAAAACGAGGAGACGAGGTGGAAAAATTTCTTTGTTATTGCTTCTGCTCAAGATCACGACCTCCTTATATAAGAGTTTCATACTTCCGTTGTTTCATACTTCCGTTGCATTGAATGTTAATGCGCATCTGTTACACTAGAGCAGCGAGCAAAAGAATGATTGGCAAAATATTAGTTGATTTACTTGGGCAAATTTTGCTGTGACGGATCTGGTATTCAATTTGTACAAGTCGTGCTCGCACATAAGTCACCTTTAGTTAGATGAGCGTGAGAAATTTTTTTTACCAATGCATATGTTCACAACTTTAATATTATATTCATATGAATCGACGATTATGCATTAAAACTCTCAATATAAACTAAAGTTTTCATTCAGAGTCCCTTACATCCACCACTTTTTTTCATTCAAAATTTTCCAACAGCTAAATCTCTTTTAATAAAGTAATAATATCGTTAGTGTTCCTCTTTGAAGATAAATGAAGTACCTTATCTAGCTACTATTATTTGGTAAGGCAATTTTCATATACAATTTGTAAAATTTAATCAACTCTTGATTATGTTGCTTGCTGATACTATGAATCTGATTCCATATCAAATTCATCACCACGGACTTGTGTTGATCCTGCATAGTATATTTATGTATTGACATCTCTCTTTTATTTAATCAGAAACCAGACGACCGAGAAGAATAACACTTCAGAACAGAAATTAAATGAGTGTTTCAAAAGCTTAATTAGATATGAGGAACTCGGCCTCCACCATATCTATGTATCTACTTGCAATTAAAGGCAATGTTGGATCTTAATTAAGTTTCATGCAAAAACAACATCACAATACATATATATATAAGGAGACAGATCATCTCCAAGGTTATATTAATTGACTCTCGTGATCAATCAAACTCCTCATCTAAAGCATCATTCCATTAGGACTTGAAAATTCTATATAGAACTAAATTAATCGCCAGTGTTATCTTCTTCTTTTTTTCCCATATTTTTCTCTCTCTTTGTTTTTTCATCAATATTCCTAACAGTACTAACTCTCCTGGTATGCATATTTTCACTGAGATCCTTACGGGCTAAGAAAGAAACCCTACAATATGTAATATAAAAGGTGCAACTAAAGCGACGATCATCTTTCTCCCTCTCTCTACCTTCCACCTGATCCGGGAAGAGAATTTCTTGCTTCCCACCATCTTCATCTTCCATCTTCCAAAGGAAAGAAAAACTTATTGGAAAGAAAGAGGAGAAGAAGAAGAGGAAAACATGGTTTTTCCCTCAGTTCCGATGTATCTTGATCCACACAACTGGAATCAGGTGAGTGGTATTGGCAGCTTCTTCTTTGCTTTCAAGATTATAATTCTTTCTGCTTCTTCGTAATCAAAAAAAAAAAAAAAAAAAAGTTAATTAAAAGGAACATGATAATATTCACATCCTTTTTCTTATCCCTCCTCTTGAATATACCCTTTTCTTCTATAATTGCTTTAACTTGATATCTCTTTTCATGCCATGCTCAGCCGCAACAATCTTTTCCGATTCCAGCTGCCGGTGGCGGTGAGGTTGCTCCTCTCATCCATGGGCTGGCTACGGTGACAAGACCATCGGACGCTACCGGCGTGACTGCCTCCGCTGCCGCTCCGGGCACTGCAGGAAGGCCGATATCCATGTCGGAGCGGGCCAGGCTCGCGAAGATCCCGCAACCGGAGCAGCCGCTCAAGTGCCCGCGCTGCGATTCTGCTAACACCAAGTTCTGCTACTACAACAACTACTCGCTTTCGCAGCCGCGCCACTTCTGCAAGACCTGCCGCCGCTACTGGACCCGCGGCGGCGCCCTCCGCAGCGTCCCTGTCGGGGGCGGATTCCGCCGCAACAAGCGGAGCAATAAGTCCACAGGTGGGAGCTCCTCCAAGTCGACCGCGGACCGCCAGGCCGGCGGCGGCACATCGTCGTCGTCTTCCACCGCCACAGGCGGTGGTGCCGGCAGCGGCATCTCTCCTGGCATACCCCAACCCGGCCAGTTCCCTTTCCTGGCCTCCATGCCCACAACTTTGGCCGACTACGGAACCGCCAATAATCTCGCCTTGAACTTCGGAATTCTGACGATGGATCCCGCTGCGGCGGAGTATCAGATGGGGGGCAACTCGAGCATCGGCCTGGAGCAGTGGAGGCTGCCGCAGATCCAGCAGTTCCCCTTCTTGGGAGGAGCCTTAATGGAGCCACCGGTGCCGGCGGTGCAACCGGTCATGTCCGGTCTATATCATTTCTCCGGAGACGCTACGCAGGGTGACGACGCAAAGGCTGTCCAACTGATCACACAACTTTCTTCGGTGAAGATGGAAGATCACAGCGATCGGTTAGGGCTCAACTTGCCAAGGCAATATTTAGGCCTCTCAGGAAACGGCCAATACAATAATTGGAGTGGCAGCGGCGGCGCCGGTGAAGGCGGCGGCGCTACTAGCAGTAGCAGTTGGGCTATGACGGATCTCTCCGTCTTCAACTCATCCTCCTCAGGCAACAACATCTTGTAAGTCTCGAGAATTTGCTGGTGCATGGTTTTTCCTGTGGCAATCGTACTACTTGGCCAGTGCTTCAATTTGGAGGAAGAAGAGCTTGTTTAATTATGGTCTCATGTCTTCCCTTCATGAAGAGTAGAGAGCCAATTAATGGTAGCTAGGTCAGTTCTTATCTCATCTCGGATCCATATATATAGGAATTAATTGTGTTTGTTGTTTTATTTCGTATCTTTTTCCTGAATTGATGTTCCAATGAGATAGATCAAGTGCATGAACTCATGAAGGTTTATGTTATATGAGCTTGGCAATGAACTATACATAGTGTGCTTCATTTTCAGTAACTATAATGTGCTTGCTCGGAGAGCTATTTAGCTTATTAACACTTAATTTTATTCATTTTATTTTTCAGTCTCCTCAAATTATAAATAGCTAGAGATATATATATTGTATATATCATAGCTAAATGTATTATGCTTCTTCCTTTCTATATGTGATGATAGAACAAGTATCATGAACTTAACCAAACTGTGTCTACTGTATGAATTTTCATTTGTTGATTACTTCGATCATATTTTGTGTATAAAGATTAATTAATTTGGCAATAAATAACCAGCAGCTTGCCATGTGATGTGTATATATAAAAGAACCATAGAAGCAGTATCAGATATAGATAACTTTAATTTTCATGGTTCAAAAACTTTATATGAATTTAGTCGATCGTATGCTATGATCTTGATTCCATAAGTATTCCTACCTTGAAGGCTGAGAAGCACAGAGAAATCAAAGAGTGCAGAGAGTGGCAGTCAAATTAAGAACATGGAGATCATGCATCTCTTCGTCACCTTTAGATTTCTAGAACTTTGGAGCCTATCCATCTTGACTGCTATAGCATCTTCTTTTGGCCTCTTGTCCTTCCATTTTTTTTTTGTCAGTCCGGTAATATTCTTTGTCAGATACGTATGATTAGGCACATAGTTCTTCCCCCCGTACGTTTTTACGTGTCGATCATCATGTTAATTTGATTCTTCTAATCCACAGACTAAACAGAGAGTTGAGCGAGTGGTACAATGAGACAAGCACTTTATTTGGAGCATATGCTGTTAGATTTGGTCGCCGGCGAATGAAGTGAACTCCATGATTGATTCTATCTTCTGAAACTGTTACTATTGCACACTTGCCCATGTAACTTCCATGCAACTTCCTCACAAAAACCCATGCAGAGACCTATAGATAGAAATTTTAAACAGACCAACCGAAGACTATGGCCAAGTAGAAAAAAGGACAAAGAAAAGGAAAAGTGGATGAAATGTGATCATGAGTGAATCCTTCTTGCTTTACCTGTCGCCGTCTCAGGGAATCTAGTTTTGCCCGGCTGCTTTCATCAAGTCCAAGGCGAGCAGTAGCTGTTGAGAGAATAAAGCAAGCGGTTTTTTTTTTCCTTTAAAAAAAGTGGTCTTAATTCGTTGGGTTATCCTTAGCATAATGAAAGAGAATGGAAGCTGAAATGGATTGGTAGGTGGATTGATCGAGAGAGGGAGGGACGGAGCTAGGGAGAAGAAGCTTGCAGCTTTAACTTTTGGTTAAAGGAGTCTCTCCTGCTGCTAAGAATCTTTAGTACTGTTGGGGCCTCCAATTCAATCGACAGAAGAAGCTTTAATCTCTGTTGGTTAGATTCCGTGCTGGCCAATCATGGAGAGCTTTAATCTCTGTTGCCACCTCAAGGTATCGGATTCGAAGATGCTGCAGTGCATGCCTGCGTGCATAGAGCATGTAAGTGACAAGGCAAAGTTGTTATATATAACTATCATTGGTCATTAGGTAAATATATTTAATTATATATCAGATAATATATATATAAACTCGATAAAGATAATATAAAAACAAATTATAGTCAATTACTCTTATTTTCCTCCATCATATAAAGTGATAGATATGGATAGACAGTGAGTAAAGTAGGTGTCAATTGTTAGGACCATAAGTGTTGCCATAGGGCAAGAAAGCTAAAAGTTTCATTTTGATATTTTTAAATTATTTTTTATATAAAAAATATTAAAAGCTTTCACATATATTTAAAAAGTCAATAGTCATATTGAGATGAATATCAAAGTCAATAAGATTATTTTCGTTCAATTAACTTAAGGTGAAAGGATTCATCATTCAACTCGGTTAATCCGAGATGAAAAGTTTTACCGTTCAGCTCAGATTCAGCACTCCTTTTCATTCGGCTAACTACATTAATTCGATGCTTATATCCATTCGACTCAGTCACGTTGATCCGACACTCTCTCTCTCATTCGACTCAGCTACATCAAGTCGGTGCTCATATCCATTCGACTCAGTCACGCCGATTTGACACTCTCTTTTAGTTGGCTCAACTATAACGATCTAATAACTCTTCTCCAGTCATCTCAACATCGTCGATTCCCCTCAACTTAGCACGTCAGACCCTCCAGCTCAACTATCCCAACTAATTAATAGCATGTGAAACCGTCGGTTCCGACGACTATGAACCGACGGTTCATAGCCGTTGATGAGTTTGGGGTGATTTTTTTGGATATTTTTTTCAATAGTTGAGATCATTTGATCATTTTTTTATCAATGGTTATGATTTAGTGTCTGTTACTATCCAAACTCTATAAATAAAGAGCTTGTTTCATCATTTTCACACACATTTTCTCTATTCTCATTCTCAATTCCGCATTCTCGACGCGTTTTCAATTCCAAGTCTTCATTTCTGCGCACTTTCATTTCCAATTTTCAACTACAATGAAGGAGGTCATGGAGGTGGAGGTTCATCATCTCAATCTCGGAGAAAAAAAGAAAATAGTGAATCCGCATGAGGACCCCAACATTCAATCCATCGATGATGAAACCAAACACCTTCCGTTTCCAACACCCGAAATATTAGGAAGTACCGATGCAATTATTTCTAAAGTTTGAAAAATTTCTTTTCTAAAATCTTATATTTTCACTAAATATTTTGAGAATGTTATTCTTCCGTCGGGAGAATTGCATGCAAAATGTAAGCACTGCAATGCTTCCTACAAATTTCAAGCCGGCGGCGGCTATGGGTCGTTGAAATGACACGTAGAAACGAAGCACCCGAAGGAATATAGACTCGATCATTCTCAAACACAATTATCTAGATTTTCTTCAATTAGCAATAGTACTGATTTCGATTTATTTTTATATTCTGATAATAAATTAAGAGAATCATTAGCTAAATTTATTTTGGTAGAATATCTTTCTTTTAGTTTTGGATCTAAATGCATATTTGAAGATTTTTGTAAAGAAACTCTTAATCCATGTGCTAAACGTGTTCCAAGGACTACACTTACTCGTACAATTAAAAAATTAGTAAAACAAGAAAAAAAAGAATTTAATTGATGAATTTAATAAATTAAATAATAAAGTTTCTTTATGTTCCGATATTTGGAGTGATCATTGGCAAACACATTCATACTTGGGTGTAA
>JBBUKS010000049.1:414595-426678 GCA_038050645.1 Hedychium gardnerianum
ATCGATCATGTCTGCATGAGATGTATCCTTGTATGCGTGTGGTGTGTGTGATGTAATAATTAGTTTTTGTTATTACTATTTAATGTCTTCGGCTGTGCATGTTTTGTGAAACGTATTAAGCACACACCGCATCGGGCTACCCAATAGAAGGCACCTGTGGCTGCCTCTCCTGCTGACGAAGGGCTTTTTCCCATGGAGGAATCTAAGGTGCCGACGAGGATCACTAGGAAGCGGCGTTGTTCCCGTGGGCCTCAAACAGGTCCCTTGTCCCCAGTGACCCGACCCTCGAGTTCTCTGCCTGACTCAAGGGACTTTCAGGTCTGTGCCCAAACCCCAGTTGACCCACCTTCTCCACCACTCCATCTCCCGTCGCCACCTGCAGAGTTGGAAGGTCATTGGACGAAGGGTAGCTCCACCCTTCTGCATGCCTCGACCTCCACCCGAGGTGATCCCAGTGCCTCCCCCAGATAGGAGAGTCTCGGTTGCCGAGAAGATACCGGAGTTGGACCTTCCAGCCCTGGGTAAAGAGTGAAGATTACCCCCACTATGGCGGAGGCATCCCAAGGGCAACAAATACTTGAAAAACGTCCACCGCACCAATTGAAACTTACTTTGTGTGGACTAGTTGTCGCCCGATGGACAGAGGGCGAGTGGGCAGCTGAAGGCATATCCTTCAAGGCCCTGGCGAAGGAGCTCCTACTGATTGGGGCTGAACATATGCCCAAACTGGTGGTATTCGGCAAGCGCTATCCTGAGGCACGGCAGGGCAGCTGCGAGATGCTGGCTCGCATCGCGGAGCTAGAGGCCCAACTTGCCCGAGCTCCTTCTGAGCAAACCTTCATCTCTATGCGGGCGGAGTTGGGCGTGGCGCCGATAGAGATTACCCGTTTGAAGAAGTTGATGGCAGACTCCGCCAGCACCCAAACAGAACTCACTTGGGTGTAAGGGGTGTTAGCTGAGAGATCAGGCGAGAGGCTCAGGGTGATTCACAACCTTGAGACGATGAGGTGCTGAGTCAAACCTCTAGAAAACAAGATCCAATAGCTGAAGTCGGCGGAGAAGACTCGGATGAAGAAGAAGAAGAAGAAGAAGAAGAAGATGGTAGCCACCACAAAGGCACAACAAGAAGAGTTGGAGACAGCCAAGGCTCAGGCAACGACTACCCAGACCGATTTGGAGGCGGGCCAGAAGGACTTTGAGCTACTGAAGGTGGAGTTGGAGGCCAGTAGAACGGCAACCGAGTCGGCTCAATGCTTGGCGGAGGCCCGCCTACAAGAATTGGACTCCCTCCATTCGGAGATGGATTCAGCCAAAGCGAAAGCTAAGGACAGGCTGCAGGTGGTACTAAAGACTGCTCACAAAGATGTTGAGTTTGCCCGGGCCCTAGCAAATGCCTAACTACAAGGGCTGGAGGCTGCACAGGTCGTGTTGGGGACTGCTTAGGATGAAGCAAGGGTACTCGAGGCATCCAAGTGTGAGCCGCAAGTAGTGGTGAAGGCCTTGAGAGGTCAACTAGAGGGATGGACATCCGAGCTCCAAGAATATCAAGCCGAAGAGGAGGAGCGTTGGGTCACTAAGAAGAGGGAATTCCTTCACTCCGAGGAGTTTTACGACATGATTACCACCCGTCTCGTTCGAATAGTGCAGCACGGAATAGATAACACCTTACGATAGTTGTAGGACAGCGGTCATCTATCGACGGACGCACCTCCTCCCCTCATCAGCTGGGATCATATCACAGACAACCTGCCTGCCGAAGATGTGGCAGATCTATCTTAAATTTCTTGAATTCTATGTGAGTCCTATAAGGGTCATGGTCCCTATACTGAACTTTTTGTTAGTACCAAAGGAATTTAGATATCTCCACAATAGTATGATATTGTCCACTTTGGGCCTAAGCCCTCATGGTTTTATTTTTGGACTTTACCCAAAAGGCCTCATACCAATGGAGATATTTTTCTCTTATAAGCCCATGATCTTTCTCATTTATTTTCAATGTGGGACTTTATTTGCAAACCCAACACCTCAGGTGGGCAATCTTACTTGGAGGAAAAAAAAATCAAGAAATTTTTGTTCACATTGCTCCCATATGGTTATTATACTATCGACTGGTAAAGAATTTTTCCAAGCCTTGGCTCTATCCCGCAATGAAAAGGAAAATAAAAGTAATCTGATTGCATATGTTAACCTACTTGGACTTGTCTTGTGTTGTATGATTTTCGCAAGTGCATGGTTGCCGTCAAGTAATAAAAATATCGATCCTACAGGGACTGTGGATTAAACACAGATTGGTTTCGAAAGGCTAGTTATCTAGACAATCAAAAGTTGTTTGCATTCACGAATGAAAGAGAGAGAGTTGAAGAGAGAGAGGAGAGAGAGATCAATCGAGTTGGTTGAGGTTGGAATGGGGGAACGATTCTATGATTTTGGTTTTGCTATGATGGTTGTTGATGTTCTAAGTATTGTTACTCTCCTACCTCTATGTTCATTCTCATGTAGGGTATCCTATCTAAATTATCAATACGAAATTTGGAGATTTGTACTGGAGTATCTACCCAAACTTGATGCATCATAGTAAATCAATAGTACTAGAAATCTACTTTGCGGGATTACCCCTGTCAGTAGGGTTCCACGGTTCATCTAGACTATCACCTATACTCTATAACATCAAATTGGGACAAATCCATTAAGTCCTAAGATAGTTTTTCCTTCAAGAGAATTCAGTCTACCTTCAAGGGAATTATGTTAGAATGTCTGCTTCGCATGATTACACCTGTCACTAGGGTCCACGGTACATCTAGATTATCCTCTCTACAAGTAACTAATTTTCCATGTCCTTAGCATTCACAAATAATATAACAAAACAAGAACAAGAAATAAACATGTCATTCAATAGAGAAAGAAACAAATACTCAAGAACAATATTAACAATTACATCATAGCTACTTCCTACTCATAGAATCTGGAAATCTATTCCATAGAGTGTTATATTACAGAGGTGTCCTAAGGCAATCACCTTAGATAATGTACTATTTATTGGATAAATAGATCACTATTTGAGTGTACATTCTTTATATATCTGATTGGATCTTAAACTCAAATTAATGAAGTCCACAATACAATGCATAGCATGAGAGAAATTATGATTGGATCACAATTAGTAGGTATCTCTACATGTGTAATTATGTACATATTAAAATATTTCCTAGTTGATGAATTGATAAGACTAAACATCATCAATTCTGAAAGACTAGCATATGTTAGACTCCTTAGCTTAACCAAGCAGTCGATCCTTACTGGCTGGAAACATTGGGACATTGAGAGTTAACGTATGGATGCTGGTTAAGGGTAACTAGTTCATCGGATGTGACCTATTATGAAACTTCATGTGGTTATATACATGTTTATGAAGATCTCATTGCAACTCGAGTGCAAGTTTCCTTTGACTTGAGGTATTCAAGTCATCTTGATCATGTAGGCTTATACTTTGACATCTTAATCAAGCATCTCCTCAGAGGTGTGGCCCCAAGATGATTGGGTATAAATCAAGATGTCTGAAGGTGTTTGAATAGCCCACAGAGGACTCACCACTCCTTTGATAAGGAAAAGTATACCCTATGGTCACTTGTCAGGATTATTACTCGTAAGTCTTTGGCCAAAGCAGACACACGTAAAGAAGATGGTCTTCTTGGACAAGTGTTTGAGTAATTCAAATTCGCTTGACAAGGAACTACTACTTGGACTAGGTGTGACATAGTCAGCCTAGTGAGGACTAACACACATAGATCATGTCCTAAATTAAGCGGGTATAAGATGAGTGAAAAGAAAAGATGCATGAATAATTGTAGTTACTAAAGGGTTTAGAATTATTCTTAGATCAATTGTGATTTTTTGGTTAATTGGGGATCATGATGTGCTACTAGGTGTCACTCATGATCGATCCATAATTAATGATTAATTATGGATAGCTAACATAAATTGGGAACCAATTGGGTCACACGCACTACAAGTATATCCGAAAGACTTAAAATGAGTTTGAAAATTGGATTCTCAGATCGAGAGAGACTAAGTATAGTTGGACTAGATAAAGGAAAAATATGGAAAGTATTTGTCAGAATGGAAGCATGGATGGACCAAGTCTTTTGAAGATGAATTAGACCCTCTTTGGTTTAATTATAAACCAAATTGGTTTGGTTTTAATTAAAAGAGTTTTGGTTATTAAACCAAGTGGTTTGGTTTTAAACCAGCATGGTTTGATCTTGAACCAAACCATGGCTTAGTGGTAGTGGATCGGATTGCTATTGGGCTTCGGGTTTGAGAGATGACTTGTTCCCTAAGTCATTGTTAGGAGGTGTATAAATACCCCTCCATGAGGAGAGAAACAGGGCTCAAGGGATTAGAAACCTAATTGTTAGGTTTTTGGATCCCTCTCCTCTCCTCCTCTCTTCCCGCTGCCAACCACAAAGAGAAAGGTTCTCCTTGTGTCGCCACCCAACCACAGCCGACCACCACCACCTCCCGCCGCCGAGCAGCCCCCTACCGGCCAGCAGGACGTCGGAGCTACGATCTCCAACCAAGAGGGGCTGCCCCATGTCAAGGTATCCGTCGGACGGCTTGTCCTCTGCCACCCATCCCTCTTCTGGCCTCCTCTGACCTTCGTTCTGGCAAGAAAACATTGCTACCGAAACCCCGACACCTCAGGATACATTGTCCCTCATCGACAGTGACTTCCTGGATGACGGACTGCGAGGAAAAGCTCCGAACAATAGCTTTTTCCATGAGGGACAGCAGCCCCCTCTCGATTGCTATCTCCCTCACTTTGTGCCTCTGGGTTGCCCTTGCCGTTGAGCACAAAGTTTGTCAAGGACTCCCTCTTGGATCCATCATCTCCCTCATTTGGCTAGTGTTGGATTGGAGATGAAAATTTGTGGCTTAGCGAAGCCATCTCAATGATATCTCGGCGTGGATATCGATAGAGGCAATCTTTCCAAAGGTTGTTCGTTAATTCTAAAAGAGGCTAGCCTTGCGAGGCTAGAAAATTCTCCCTACTAGGTTCAATTATGAAATCATAGGTATATCTTCTAACGAAGTTAATATGATCTTGATTATGTCTAGCGCATGTGTGCATCCTGTATGCATGTGATGCATGTGTTGTAATAATTTAGATTATTATTTCACTTCCTCTACTTGTTTTACGAAAATAAATTTTAAAATACGCATCTGGAAACCCATCATAGAGAAGGGAATACAACCAAGAAACATTGAATTGAACATCTTGCAACTCAAATCTAGAAGAATGGAGAGGAGAATATGCTTATCCACAAGATTTTGACCTCTTGGAGGTGTTCCCGAGCTCCAATGGTGGATGGATTATCGCGATGGTTGTGGAATGGTTGCTTTAGGGTTCCCTAAAAAGGGAAGAACCCTCCTCCCCCAATTATGGGGACTCTTGAGTTTTTTATAGCCCTCCAAAATCGTTAGAAACTGTTCAATCCATTTTCTAGCATTTTCTAGCCGACCGCGACATGGCCGTGTGGTTTTTGACATGGTCGTGTCTTTTGTTCTTCTGGGAAAGAGCACAGTCATGTGGTTTCAACATGGTCGTGTCTTTGTTGGAGCTTCTTTTCAGTAGACAAAAGCATGTCCATGTGGTTTGAGGTACAGTCGTGTAAAACTTTTATCATTTCAGTTGTTTCTCTATGGTAAAAGGCATGGTCGTGCCTTTTGAGGCACGGTCGTGTTGTTCTCTGCGTCTTGGTCTAATGAAGAAAAGCACGTCCATGCAAAAAAGATGTCAGCCGCAACTCTGTGTTAAAAAGCACGGTCATGCCTTTTGAGGTATGATCGTGTCTTGAGTTGCTGTTGATGTTGAGGTAATAAGCACGGTCGTGCCTTTTGAAGCACGGTCATGTGAAATCTTGTAGACTCCCTTTTTGCTCCTTTCTTTTGTTAACTTCAGCCGGGGCAAAATACCCATGTCTTGGGACACAGCCAGAGCGTGTTCCTTGCTTTTCCTTCATATTCCAAGTCTTCGAAAGAAAGAACCGAACCCCTAATAGAAGTTGCTAGGACAATGCTAAATGAGTTTAATCAAACAAGCTACTTTTCGGCAGAAGCAATAAACACAGCTTGCTATGTTCAAAATCGAATTCATGTTAATAAATCTCAACAAAAAACACCCTATAAACTATTTTTTAATAAACCACCCTCAATCAAATATTTTAAAGTTTTTGGATGCAAAGTCTATATCTTAAATACAAAAGATAATCTACCAAAATTTACAAGTAAAATTGATAAAGGAATTTTTGTATGGTATGCAACAAATTGTAACGGATATAGAATCTACAATAAGAAAACTCTTAAAATTGAAGAAACTTCAATGTAACCTTTAATGAAGAAGACTCAACTAAAACTAAACAATCCCTTCAATTGGAAGTTGAAAAGTTAAACAAGATTAGACATGAGTCAAATGAAGATCAACCTCGAAAATAAATCAAAGATCAAACCGTAAGGACAATTAGGACCAACATTAATCATCCAATTGAACAAATTATAGGAAATTCAAACTTTGGAGTTCGAACTAAGTCTACTTATCGAAATCTAAGTCAAATAGCCTTGATATCAAAAATAGAGCCAAAGAACATAGAAAATGCCCTACTTGACCCAGATTGAACTATAGCTATGCAAGAAGAGTTAACCCAATTTGATCGAAACCAAGTTTGGAACTTAGTTCATAAACCAAGTGATAAATCTATTGTAGGAACAAGTTGGGTGTTTAGGAATAAATTAAATAAAAAAGGTAAAATTGTCATAAACAAGGTATGCCTTGTAGCTCAAGGGTTTAGTCCAGTATAAGGATTAGACTACTACGAGACTTATGCCCTTGCAACCATACTTGAATCAATTAGGATGCTATTAGCCTTTGCTACTCATAAAGGATTCAAATTATTTTAGATGGATGTAAAATCAGCATTCTTAAATGGTGTTATCAAGGAAGAAGTCTATGTAACTCAACCACCAGGATTTGAAAATTTAGAAAATCCTAATCATGTACTCAAACTTAAAAGGGTACTATATGGATTTAAACAAGCTCCTAGAGCCTAGTACAAAAGGTTATCTACTTAATTTATAAAGGATTTAGACAAGGCAAAGTTGATCCAACTCTCTTCATCAAAACTGATGCTAAAGATATTTTTATTGCTCAAGTATATGTAGATGATATTAGTTTTGGATCAACAAATAGTTCATTTATAAAAGACTTCAAAGTCACCATGGAAAGCGAATTTCAAATGAATTTAGAAGGGGAACTCAACTACTTTTTAGGATTAGAAGTCAAACAAACTAGGAAAGGTATTTATGTGTATCAAACCAAATACGCTAACGATCTAGTTAAAAGATTTGGAATAGAAAACTCTAAAAATTTAGCAACCCCAATGGCCTTAAACACGAAATTACATAATGACTCGAGTGGAAAAAGTGTAGATTCCAAGTACTATAGAAGTGCAATAGGTGGACTCTTATACCTCGCTGCTAGTCGACCTGATATTATCTTTTCAGTAGGTAAGTGTGCACGATTTCAATCTTGTGCTAAAGAGTCACATCTAGCAGCAGTTAAAATAATTTTAAGGTACATAAAAGGGACTCAAAATGTTGGACTCTGGTATCCAAGAACAAAAAGTTTTGACTTATTAGGGTTTACTAACTCAGACTATGCCAAATGCAAGTTAAATAGAAAAAGGCACTAGTGTGGGTTGTCAATTTCCAGGACAATCACTAATAAGTTGGAGTAGTAGAAAATAACATTGTGTAGCTCTATCTATTATTGAAGCAGAATATGTTGCCATGGGTGGATGTGTAGCTCAATTGTTATGGATGATGAATACATTTAAAGATTATGGACTTGATTACAAAAAGGTCCAAGTTCTAATAGATAATATTAGTTCTATTAATCTAACTAAAAATCCGATACATCACTCTAGAATTAAACATATAGAAGTCAAACATCATTTTGATAGAGAACACATATCCAATGGGGATATTGAACTCAAATATGTTGAATCAAAATCTAGCATAACAATAATATATTCACAAAACCCCTGGTAGAAGCCGAATTTAGTACACTCCAAAGAAAACTTGGGTTATGAAATATAAACTAATTTCGATGATTTAACTTTATTTGTCTTAACTTTATATAAGCGTTGCCTTACTCATCTTGATATTTGCATTCTTCCTTTTTACAATTAACTTATCTCAGTGTAAATCATTTATCTGATTAATTGATTTCATTTATTGTTTTCTCTTCCTATTTAACACTTTTTTAAAAAATATGAAAAAGGGGGAGAGTAAAGAAAAAGGGGTACATTTTAAATGTTTTTTCAAATTATAACTTCCAAAAATTATTTCTGATTAAGGAGGAGTTAGGATTAAGGGGAGTTAAAATTTTAATTGATATATTGATGTATGATTTCACTAAACATTATTTCTTTGTCATACATTAAATATATAACTCATATTTATTCTTGATTATTTTTTCTAACTTTAACTTAATTTTCATACTATCAAAAAAGGGGAGATTGTTAGTGCTAGGAGCGCAACATTTAACCCAAGGTTTTGATGTATGACTAAGGTTAAAGTTAGGTTTGGTGAAATCTAACGAATTGCTATCAAGTGTTTAGGTGCAAGTAACTTGACCAGTGAAAAGTCTTAGTGAGTGAAGCTAGGCAGCTAAAGTCTTGGTTTGGAACCAAGCAAAAAAAAATTCTAGCTGAGAGTTAGGTGAATGAAAAGTCCTAGTGTGAAGCAAGGTAGTTAAAGTCTTGGTTGGGAATAAAGAGTGAAATTCCTAGCTAAGAGCTAGGTGAACAAAGTCCAAGTGTGTGGAATCAATCGAGAGCTGATTGTTTGACAAACAAGTCCAAGTGTGTGGAATCAGTTGGGAGCTGATTGCTTGGCAAAAAAGTCCAAAGAGGAATCAGTTGAGAGTTGATTGCTTGGCAACCAAAACTAGATGGGTCAAAATCTAGTAAGGTAAAGTCCGAGTAACTTTAAATCATATATCCTACTCATTACGTGTAATAACTACAAGAAAGCAGTTTGACGATTCTAGATGACCGAAGGAAGTTCGGGATGACTGGCTGGTGATAACTCACAATGAGTGAAGTCAGAGGGTCCAAGAGACCGTAGCTGGTTCAGGGCGATCAAAGTGTACGAGTGATCGGAGAAGCTTCCAGGCGACTAGGCAGTGGTGTTATAGACAACTCGAACGAGTCAGGTCAAGATCAAATTTGACCCCTCTATAGGCAACCAGGGAGCCCCTAGTCAATCAAGTAGCGTCGTTACCGTTATCTACCAAATAGAAGTAGTGGCCACATCAATACTTATACAGGCGATCAAAAAGGCTCTAAGCGACCGGATGAGTACTATAAAAAGGGTTTATAGGTAGAGGTTGAAAGCAATTCATCACAACTCATTCATGACTTCTCTTAAGCTTTTGTGATTGTGCTCTAGTACTCTCTCGTTGTTTGTGTTGCGACACACTTCAATTCGCACTTTATTTTCGATCGACAACACCTAGACTAACATTTTCATTTGTTTTTATGTTGCCTTATTTATTCAATTTGTGCTTAACTTTTTAGATTCTTTTTCTATAAGGTTTCTCCACCTAAGAGAAATTAGAAATAAGAATCACATCTTATAATTATTGTGCGTGTCTATACTTCTTATTTTGGTTAGTCAATTGATTGCATGCTTAATCTTAGTTGAATCCTTTTGCATGCTTACATTGGTCTAGCTATACTTGATTGAATCAATTTCTAAGTTATACTTATTTCCGCTATGCTACTTTGATTGATTCAATTGTTTAAGTTATTTCTATTTAAATATCTACTCGTAGACTTCATAACTCTATTCACCACCACCACCACCACCACCCCAACGTCGAGTTCGATCCTATAGAAGTATCCGAGAAGAATTACTAATCACTACACTAGACTAGTACCTTAGTTTCCTTGGGGACTCCAACTGCATTTTGGTTACTAGAGAAACACTCAAGTCGAGCAACTCATAAAAACAATTTGAAAAAAAAATGTGAAAAAGAAAAATGTGTTTGTGTGTTTGACAATGAGTAAATGAAATTGAGTACCCCTTTGAGACCAAGTGATTACTTACTGTGGAAATACTTAGCTTACCTTGACATCGAGTGCTCCTTTGAGACCAAGTGTGAAAAATACAAAGCCATAGGGGGGTGGGCCTTGCATGTTGTAGGTAATGTCTCTTATATCAGAAATTTTGGAAACACAGTGAAATGAAGAAATAGCTTGGATTAGCATCAGATACTTTAGAGTCAATACACATTGCACAACGGACAGAGGAACTTTTAGGTTAGTCAAAAGTGAAATAATTTGTAAGCCTATACTCATTAATAAAACTACGTGATAAGATTAGATGAATTTGTCAAGGATGCTAAGTCTCATTCACACACATTAGTTTTTACTATGCATCTTGCTTGAGGACAAGCAAAGGTTTATGTTTGAGGGAGTGTGTGATGTGCGTAGATTATATATACTTTTATACATTGTTTGACACATATCTTCTTGTATTCATTGATTATGATCTACATTATCACACCCTATTTCATTATATTATCGTGCTTTCACTCTATGTTGTTCGGAGATCTGCTCTTTCTATATTTTCATTGATGTGTTTGGAGCAAAAATGGAGCTAAAATGAATATTGAAGCAATAAAGGACAATGTTTATCAGCTGACATGGCCGTGTCTCATTGAGACATAACTGTGTCTCCTAGGAGCACCACCTGCCTAGCCAAAACACACGACATGGCCATGTCTCTACTCCAGCAAGACCCATGTCGGGGTTGTGCCTAAGAGGCATGGTCATGCTCCAACAAGAGAGCAGCTCAATCTTCACATCAAGGTTGTGCCCAGAGGCATGACCGTATTCCAAGGTCAAGGATTTACACGGCCCAGCCAAACAGGAGAGGTATGGTTGTACCTCATCCACAGAAGATCTCCATGGCATGGTCGTGCCTGAGAGGCATGGTCATGCTTCCTACATCCATGCCAGCAGCAGGTTCCTAAGTCACACGCCATGGCCGTGCCTTATAGGCACGTCTGTGACTTCTCCAAAGCAGTAATCCATAGTTTGGTCATGCCTCAAAGGCATGATCGTGCCTTCTCCTCCTAGCCAATACACGCCACGGCCATGTCTTGGAGACACGATCGTGTGGCGCAAAGACAGGGGTCGTGCCCCTACCTAAAAAAGGAGCTTTTTTTCATCCCTTTTGAGGAATCTTTGGTTTGGGGTTCATCCCCTCTCCTTGGGGAAGAGTTCTCCCCTTAGGAAAAATACCTAGAGCTTCCATCTCCATCTACCTTGACGATTTGTCCACCTCCGGAGCAAGGAGACATCCCAAAGACACCGGCAATCTTCTCGATAAGCATCTCTTCTCCTCATATCTCATATTTTGGATTATAAGAATGTTCTATTTCGTGTCTTTGATTTGTTCTTCCTTTTTCACGTAGTAATCTCTGAGCTCTACGATATAGGAGTAATTATGATGTGACATTAATGTATGAACTATGTATGTGCTAATTTCCTTGTTCTATGATGTGTTCATGAATTGTTCTATATGTGTTGTGCCTTGTATGTGTTTGATGAAATATGTAAGTGGTGAATGCATATGGATGTGAATGATTTGTCACCATGTAGAGGAGATACTTTGGATTGTATGACCGTGGAGCCCTTAGTGATAGAGGGTGGTCCTTTAACCAGACTTTCCAAAGTCATCGCCTTGAATTGAAGACCAATCCATCATAAGGGATTATCTAACTAGCATTTAATGGGGTTGCACTAATTCAATGTTAGAAAGTGACATGTGTAATTTAGACTGTATGACCAGGGGGCCCAAGTGACAAGGGGTATCCCTTTTGTAAGGAATTCTAGGGCGCTAAACACGCAAATGCGCAGTGAAAAGCCCTAGATCCTTTGTCACCGGATCCGTGCGAAGATAAAAATATTTACATATACTAGGTTTTCTTCTAGATCTACACTAGATCTACATGTTAG
>JBBUKS010000049.1:426778-436992 GCA_038050645.1 Hedychium gardnerianum
CCTATACATCTTATCTTATATAACCATGGGCACCTGTTGAGATGGCCACCTGCACATCATTGATCAAAATATATGTGATATGATGAGTGATCAGGATTATGTCACCTCAGTAGGTGCACATGGTTGTGCATGATAAAATGTATAGGCTATCAAAATTATATATATATATATATATATATAAAATATAATATATATAAAAGACAACCGGAAAATATGAGTTAGAGGAATGTAACTTTTTTTTTGAATAAAAGATAAAAGAGTGAGATTGGAGGATATTGATTAAAAAATAGATTTTTGATTTATTTTTAGGTTAATACAATAATTTTAAAATATGAATATTTTGATTTTTTAAAAAAAAAAAAAATTACTAATCATAATTACTCCTTTATAGTTCCACGGTGGGTTTAATTCGACATGAGGATTGTGCCTAACACGACTTCATCCCGAGCCATGCCCAGCCTATCACACAGGTTGAGCCCTTATTTTTAGTTCAACACATGCCCCACTCAATCTTCGAAATTGATCTCAACAATTTCCCCTAATTTATTTTGGAGGTATACGATCTTCCTCCTCCTAATGCGACTATCAATGAATTTATAATATAGTTTATGCATACTCATAAGTTGATTTTCGAGATATTCGTCCATTTTTAATTACCACCTATCTTTATTCGGAGAGAATGTTGAACCAGACAAAGTACGAGAGCCTGCATCTCGTGATCTGTTCTTATCATGGCAACCTATCTTCTGCTTTAAAAGCTCCCTGTGATGGCAAGAAGATAGCAGGGAGGATTCTATATGATGACTTATAAGTTTCCAAATAAATAGCAATTGATAAGGTCATAGACGGATCTAAGATAGAGTTATCCTGATTCTAGCCTTGTTAAAAAAAATTTACATAAATATTTTATATAAAAGAATTTGTAAATCTTATTGTCCGCATGAATTATAGGAACTGAAAAAAAAACTCTAAACAAAAAATATCATTACGAGCATAAATATTATTCTAATAAAAACATGATATAAAATAGTAAATGAATAACTAAAGACAAGAAATATAATTGGAGAATTATTTTTATCTTATAACGTCATCTGTTCAATCTCTACTAAAGAAGATGCAGTAGAAATAAAAGAAAGATCTTCTAGGAGATGTTAATTTTTAATTGATCATAAGGTGATCCAAAATGGTTTGATTATATTTATTAAAACTTTATGCTGAACTGCAACAGCAAATGATGATCTCGCATGATTTCAAAAGGAATTCATATCACATTTACAAATACCAAATGCTAAATAATAATAGTAAATCATGATACTTTATTCCAAAATATTCAACAAACAAATAAAATCTCATGAATATTTTGAACTTGAATTACGTACTATAATCAAAATAAAATGTTTGTCTTTATTAATAAATATAGAGCAATAAAAATAAATACAGACTCCCACTAGATGAGTTATTCTTCCATAAAAAAACTCTCATATCCACAACATACGTATAAAACACCTTAGGCACCAAGCCTTTGGTCAGTGGATCGACTAATATGGAATCTGTGTTGATGTGCTCTATCATGATCTGACGACTCTGAACTCTTTTTTTAACCGCTAGAAACTTGATGTCAATGTGCTTGGAATTCGACGAACTGCGGTTGTTCTTGGCATAAAATTTTACGACTTTATTATCACGGTTGATCCTCAATGGTCTGTCAATGTCAACAACGATTTGTAACACTGTGATGAAGTTTCACAATCAAATCCTGTGATTGGATGTTTCATAGAATGTTATCAACTCCGTCTCCATAGTAGAAGTGACTACTAGCGTCTGCTTAACGCTCTTCCATGATATAGCCCCTCTAGCAAACATGAAAATATAGCCTGGAGTGGATCTCCTGCTATCCAAGCATTCAGTAAAATTAGAGTCTGAATAACCAATCACCTCTAGGTGATCTGACTTCGGATACGTGAGCATCTGTACTTTAGTTCTTTACAAATACCGCATTACTCTCTTCACTGCTTTTCAGTGCGACGGTATTGGATTACTTACATATCTGCCTAACATTCCTACTATAAGCATTATATCTGGTCGTATACAAACATGTGCATACATGAGACTTCCCATAGTTGACGGATAAGGAAATTGTTTCATCTCCTTTATTTCAAGTTCAAGTCATGAATACTATTGCAGACTGAATCTGTCACTTCTAGACATAGGTGTGTCACCAGGTGCACGATTTTGCATATCATACCTTATAAGCACCTTTTTAATATAGGTTTATTGTGAAAGTCCAAGAATACCTCTTGAATGATCACGATATATCTGTATGCCTAAAAAAAATGATGCTTCACCAAGATCTTTCATTTCAAAATGACTTGGTTTCAAGTAACAGACCTTTATTATTGCTTGTAAGCAATATATCATCCATGTATAAGACAAGTATAACAAACTTGCTCCTACTAAACTTGACATATATGCATTTATCAACAGGGTTCTCCTTAAATCCAAATGAGATAACCACTTGATCAAATTTTTGGTACCATTGATGGGACACCTGTTTCAAACCATAAATTGACTTCTTTAATCTACATACTAGGTGCTTTGATTCCTCAGACTCAAAGTTCTCCGGTTGCATCATATATATAAACTCCTCAATGTCACCATTGAGGAATACAGTCTTCACGTTCATATGATGTAACTCTAAATCAAAATGAGTTACAAGTGTCATGATTACTCTAAGAGAGTCTTTCATCGACACATGCGAGAAAGTCTCCTTATAATCAATATCTTCCTTCTGAGTGAATCCCTTGGCAACAAGACGAGCCTTATATTTTTTCGACATTGCCCCTAAATTCTGTTTGGTTTTAAATATTCATTTACAACAAATGGGTTTCATACCTTTTGGCAATTCGACAAGTTCTCAAACGTCATTGTCTACCATAGACTTCAACTCTTCTTTCATGGCATTAATCTATCTTTCAGGGTTAGAGCATTGTTTGACCTCTTGAAAATATGCAGGATCACTTTCCAACTATATGTCAAACTCATGCTCTTGGAGATAAACATAATCACGGGTAACCGTGGCTCTCCGTTCCCTCATGGATTTTCTTAGTGACACTTGTGGTTGAGAAGGTTGAGGCATCTGCTCAGCAATTTGAGGCAGTGTCTCAATCTCATTGGAAGGTTCCTTCAATTGCATTAAAGATGATGTGGGAATATTTTGACTCACTATTTCTACTGGATATACAATATCTATAATATAATGTACTAAAATCATACCACTATTTATTACACTAGTAGTGATCACAGGAGAATCGCCAATGATCTCCTCAAAAGATATTTTCCTCACCTTATCACTCCTACTATCCTCAATGAATTTGACGTTTTTCATTTCGAAGAAGGATCTATTAGAGGGATCATAAAATTTATATCCTCTTAACTTCTCAGAGTAACCTATAAAATTACAGCTAACTATCATTGAGTCTAGTTTCTTTTCATTAGGCCTATAAGGCCTAGCCTCAGCTGGACAACTCCAGACGTGTAAATATCTAATACTAGGCTTCCTACCCGTGCATATCTTGAATGAGATTTCAGTTACTGCCTTACTAGGTACTCCGTTAAATAGGTAAACTACAATCTTGAGTGTCTCACCCCACAAAGACTCCGATAAAAAAGTGAAAGTCATCATACTTTGTACCATGTCTTTTAGGGTACGATTGCGTCGATCAACTACACCATTCTGACTGGAAGTACCAGACATGGTATACTGAGGTACAATCCAACACTTAACAAGGTATTTCACAAAGGATCCTAGACGTTATTTATCTGATCCATCATATAGACTGTAATATTCACCTTCACGATCGGATCTGACGGCTTTAATTTTCTTACCTAGTTAAAGTTCAACTTCGATTTTGAAAATTTTGAACATGTCTAATGATTGTGACTTCTTATGAATAAGGTACAGATAACAAAATTGAGGGTAGTCGTCTATGAAGCTAATAAAATATGTGTTAATTCCATGATGCTTTAGGGAATGATCCACAAATGTCCGTATATATTAGCTCCAAAATGTTACTACATCAGCTTACACTCATATTTCTTTTGTCAGTTATTTTCCTCTTAACACACTCTATACAGACATCAAAGTCTGACATGTCAGGGGAATCGAGAATTTCATATGACATTAACATTTCTAGGCATTGTTTGGATATGTGTCCTAAACGTCTATCCACAACATGAAAGAATTTTAGTCAACCAACTTGCATTTCATATCTATACTATGCATAATAATGTTGTCATCCATAGAAGTTAAGATGTTTAATTTATAAAGCTTATCAACCAAGGAATTATTGTCAACCAATACTGAATTTAAGAAAATACTAAACATTTCATTTTCAAATAAAGAAGAATAACATGATTTGTCCAAACAAGAAATTAAAATTAAGTTTCGTCTAAAAGATAGTACAATAAAAGTATTTTCTAAATCCAAATTGACATCAGTTTCTAAATAAAGACTAAAAACATCTATAGACTCGACTTTAGCCTTCTTTTCATTTCCTGTATAGATGTATCTTTCACCATTAAACGAAAAATAACTCATGAGACAATCCTACATAATGACACTTATGTGAGTAGTAGCACCGGTATCTATCCACCAAGTGTTAGTGGGTACTATGGCTAAATTGACTTTCGAACTAACAAAGTTGAGAAGTTTACCCTTCTTTACACGCCAGTTGGCGTATTTAAGACAGTCTTTCTTTATTTGACTTTTCTTTTTGCAAAAGAAACAAGTGGACTCCTTATTCTGCTTCTTGTACTGCTTATGACCATTGCCCTCAGAATATACAGTTTGCTTTCCTTTTCCTTTATTGTTGTTCATTTTCCTTTTCTTGTTCAACCCTTGAGAACCAGATGCTAAGTGAGCACTTTCAGGTACCTCATGCCTCAGTCTCTTCTCCTCTTGCGCGCACTAAGATATAAGATTATCCAATGTCCACTTTTTCTTTTGAGTATTATATGAAATCTTAAAAGTAGTGAACTGTGCAAGTAGAGATATCAAGACGAAATGCACTAACATAGCCTTAAACATTTTGAGTTTTAGTACTTTCGGACTTGTGATGATATTACACATCTCCATAATGTACTCCCTGATGTTTCATTTGCTGTTATACTGCATAGTCACCAACTTCGAAAGAAGTGTGATAGTCTCGTGTTATATTTGAGAGGTGTCCTAAGACAATCGCCTTAGATAATATACTATTTATTAGATAATAAAATCACTATTTGAGTATACATTCTCGATGTATCTGATTGGATCTTAAACTCAAATTGATGATGTCCATAATATAATGTATAACATGAGAGAAATTATGATTGAATTATAATTAGTAGGTATCTCTACATGTGTAATTATGTACGTATTAAAATATTTCCTAGTTGATGAATTGATGAGTTCGAACATCTTCGATTCTAAGAGAATAACACGTATTATACTCCTTGGTTTAACCAAGCAGTTGTTCCTCACTGGCTGGAGACATTAGGATATCGAGAGTTAAATGTAGATGCTAGTTATGGGTAACTAGATCATTGGAGTGACCTGCCATGAGACTTCATATTATTCTATACATATATGAATATGTCAATGAATATCTCATTGTAGCTCGAGTGCAAATTTCCTTTGACTTGAGATATTTAAGTCATCTTGGTCATAGAGACTTATACTTTGACATCTTAAACAAGTGTTTCCTCGGAGGTGTGGTCCCGGGATGATTGAGTATAAGTCAAGATTCCCGAAAGTGTTTGAATAGTTCACAGAGGATTTACCACTCCTTTGATAAGGAGACGTATATCCTATGACCACTTATCAGAATTATTACTCGTAAGTCTTTGGCTAAAACAGAAACACGTCAAGAAGATGACTGGTCTTCTTGGACAAGTGTTTCAGTAATTCAAATCACCAAAATAAGGAACTACTACTTGGGCTAGGTGTAACGTAGTCAGCTTAGTGGAGACTGACATATAGATCATGTCCTGAACCAAGCGGGTGTAAGTGAGTGAAAGGAATAGACGCACGAATAACTGTAGTTGCTGAAAGATTCAGAAGTAGTTCTGGAATCAACTGTGATTTCTGGTCAATTAGGGGTCATGATGTACTACTAGGTGTCACTCATAATTTATTCATAATTAATGGTTAACTACGAATGATCAACATAACCAGGAACCTATAAGGTCATACACACTACGAGTTTATCTGAGAGACATAAAACGAGTTTGAGAATTAGATTCTCAGATCGAGAGATAATAAGTCTGGTTGGACCAAACAAAGGGAAAATATGGAAATATATTTATCGGAATGGAAGTGTGGATGTGCCACGTCTTTTGAAGATGAATTGGACCCTCTTTGGTTTGATTATAAACTAAATTGGTTTGGTTTTAATTAAAAGAGGTTTAGTTATTAAACCAAATGGTTTGATTTTGAGCCAACATGGTTTGGTCTTGAACCAAACCATGGCTTAATGGTAATGGATTAAGTTGCTATTGGGCTTTAGGTTTGGGAGATGACTTGTTCCCTAAGTCATTGTTAGGAGGTGTATAAATACCCCTCCATGAGGAGAGAAACATACACAACTTGGATTAGAAACCTAATTGTTAGGGTTTTTTTTTATCATCCACCTCTCCTCCTCCTCTTCCCTCTCTTACTGTCGACCACACAAAAGGGGCAACCCCTTTTGTGTAGCCGTCGCCGCCCAGCCCAATGCTGGTAGCCAACGTCGTTGGCCTCCCAACCAGAGCCTCCTGCCGATGAGCGTGTGATGCCACCGGCACCACCGCCCTACACGAACAATAGCCCGCAGGCTGCTGTTCGTCGCCGACAGCCCGGGTGTGGGCTGGTCTGGCCACCGCCAGCCTCTGTCGAGCTTCTTCCGGCCACCTGTCATCGGCCACACCCTCGGCAGCAGTGAGGAACACCTCCAAACAGCAACTATCCGGTTGTCGTTCACCTCGTTTCTTACCATCGAGTTGCCTTGTGCTGCCGGGTATCGAATCAAGTTGTGATCCCTCTCTGGGATCGATTAGTCTCCCTCCTTTGGCTAGTATCGAAACGGAGACTCGACTGGACTTGGCGAAGTCATTTTAAGGATAACTCAACGTGGATACGAGTAGAGGCAAGCTATGTCAAGCTTGCTTGTTTATGTCATTTTCGCTTCATGTCATCCAGCAGTATAATTTATCTTGCTTCTATTTTCTGCGATTATGTCTTCACATGTGTGTATCTTGTATGTGTGTGTTGCGCATGTTGTAATAATTTAGAAAGTTATTATTGCTTCCACTGCTTGTTTAGGAAATAAAAATTTAAAACGCACATAGAGACACCCAACAGTGTTATCAGAGCCACTGTGTGTTTCGACATACATCGTAGATCTGTGTTTACCGTGTTTAGGTTGTTTAAAAGTTATTTTTGGAAATTTTAGGAAAATTTTGGATAAGTAAATTGTTTCCTAATCCGATATAAGAAATTTTCAATTTTGGAAAAAAATCCTAATTTGTTAAGAAATCTAATTTTTGAAAAATTTCCTAATTTGTTAGGAAATCTAATTTTGAATTTTTTTTCCTATTATCCTAATTTATTAGGAAATCCAATTTTGAAAATATTTTCTAATTTGTTAGAAAATCCAATTTTGGAAAAAAATTCTAATTTGTTAGGAAATCCAATTTTAATTTTTTTTTCTATTATCCTAATTTGTTAGGAAATCCAATTTTAATTTTTTTTCTATTATCCTAATTTGTTAGGAAATCCAATTTTGAAAATATTTCCTAATATGTTAGAAAATCCGATTTTAGAAATTATTTCCTAATATGATTTGGAAAAACTAATTTGGGAAATTGTTTCCTAATTTAATTGTGAATTTTTGATTTGAAAATTATTTCTAATTTGTTAGAAAAATCCAAATCTAGAAAAATATTTCCTAATTTAATTGGAAATTTCTTGATTTAGAATAGTTTTCTAAAGATATATGAAATTAGATTTGAAAATTATTTCCTAAATCTAATTAAAGGAATTGTGATTTATGAATCAAATCCTTTAACATATTTATATTCTAAATTAATTTATGACAACATAACATGACTTATGCCATAATTTATGCCATGACATATGCATGATTAATGTCATGTTAGATGTCATGTTTAATGCCATGATATATATGTTATAATTATGTCATAGAGAAACCCGTAGATAGTTTACCTATTTTGCATGTTATTGGTGAGATCAAATAAAATAAGAAATCTCTTATTTAATTTTAAAGTTTACACTTCCATTAATATGGACTTGAATTAGAGTTTAATTTTTAATCATGAGTTGTTAGACTCTCTCTAAGCCCAACTTAAAATTAGACATGTTCTGACTATTGAGATGATTAATGAGTCGGCTTTAACTTGAAGCATTGACTTGTTGGACTCTCTCAAATGTTAATGTAGATAGGGGTGAAGTTGGATGATATACATATGATGTATATATGTCAATGAGTTGACAACCTGATGTTTATGCAAATATCAATTAGTTAATAGCATAATATGATAGTTATATATACGAGATATATAATTGGTATGCTTAATACCTACCACTAGAACTAAGGATGACTTGTTGGACTCTCTCCAAGTTTGTTCTTATCTATAGTGGATATCAACCCACTTGGAGAAAATCTACCATCTCCCAAATTCAAAATAAGAGCTCTTAAATTCGATAAGCAAGTAAGACTTCCTTTTATGAATGTAAATTGTTTGCATTACATAATAAATTCATCTCTCTCATATTCGCTCAATTTTGTATTTCTAGGTTAATAGAATTAGAAATTTGAGCACAATTTTGGACACTAATTAACTAATTGAGCCGAACTTCTTGAATTGGTTCGAAACTTGAGAATTGTTCTCAAGGTTGAGAAGTTAGCTTATGTCCTCGAACAGTCTCTTCCTGAGAGTCTGGATGATAATGCTACTTCAGACCAAATGTTGGCCAATTAGAAATATACAACTAGTTCTGAGCTTGCTAGTTGAATCATGCTAGCCTCAATGTCTCCTAAATTACAAAAACAACATGAGCATATGGATGCTTATATGATTGTTTATCATCTTCATGAATTTTTTGATGAGCAAGCTAGATTTGAATGGTTCAAGGTCACCAAGCTTCTCTTTTGCTCAAAGATGCAGGAGGGTTCATTGAGCGGTTGGGATCACTTGGATTTGTCACGGATCATGAGTTAAGTATTGAATTAATTCTATATAGTTTGCCCATTAGTTATTCACAGTTTGTGATGAACTATCAAGAATCCACAATTCCAGAGCTGATCAACATGCTTAAGACAGTGGAGTCATCTATTAAGAAAGAACAGAAAGCTGTGATGTTGTTTGACATTTCAAAGAAAAGTTCTAAGAAGAGAAAGTCAAAAACTCAAGTTAAGGGGAAGAAAAAGACTAATAAAGAAGAATTGGCACCAAAGGGACCGTGTCACCATTATGGCAAGGTGGGACATTGGCGAAGAAATTATAAGATTTATCTTGAGTTCGTGAAAATGAAGAAGGCATCCGATGCCCATTTTCTTTAGATATCTTTGTTATTGAATGTCATCCTATTTCTTCTAACACTTGAGTATTGGATACTAGGTGTGATTCACATATATGTAATGACCTATAAGCTAAGGAATAGTTGAAGACTAGTCAAGGGAGATTCAAATTTACGAGTTGGCAATGGAGCAAAGGTTGCAGCTAAAGCCATCAGAACATATTTTTTGAAACTCCCTAGTGGACTTGTTTTGGAATTGGATAATTTCTATTATGTTCCTATTTTAATAAAGAATATTACTTCTATTTCTTGTTTGAATAGAAATGACTTTCATATGACTTTTAATAACAATTATTGTTATATAACTTTGAATGATATTCTTTATGAAACTAGAACACTGTGCAATGGTATCTACATGTTAGATATATCCAATGACGTATTCAATATTGAAATGAGCAACAAACAAGCTCGAAGAGACGATCAATTATCATCCTACACGTGACATTGTTGCCTTGGCCATATAAGTAAGAAACGTATGACCGAATTACACAAGTGTGGAATTCTGTAATTATTTGAATTGGATTCATTTGATACATGTGACTCATGCTAAAGGCAAGATGATTAAGTTACCTTTTAAGGAAAAAGGTGAATGGGAGAA
>JBBUKS010000049.1:437092-453664 GCA_038050645.1 Hedychium gardnerianum
CAAACTCAAGTAGAAATGCAACTAGAGTTAAGGTAAATTCAACTACCTAATCAACATATCATATCATGCACTAAGGTTAAAGTATAAAAGAACACAAAGGAAGAAATACCTGCCTCCAAAGTAGATCATGCCAAAAATTCCCCAAGTCCAAGCACTTGTCCAGAATTAGAGTCCTACCACAAATAACACAATTTATAGCTAATTTTGTCACTAATTAAATAACTAAACCTAAATCCTAAGTCGGTTAAGAAACCCTAATTGGGTCAACCTTACCACATTCATATCCAAAAACTAGTTACAAGGCTTATGAACAAGAGCTTTTTCAACCTCATAACCCTAACAATGGTCATACATGAAACCTTAAACATTAATTCTAATAATTATCATTAATCAACCAAACAAGACACTCCACCCATTTGAATTTTCCTTAAATTCCAATCCAAGAACCTCAAGGTAACTAAGCAACCACAATATAACTATACAAACAACCAATACAAAATTCATCCTATACCTATTGTTGATGCCCACCGGTGGAGGTTGAATCATCGGAATGGTAGCAACCAACCCTGACCACAGCTGAATCTAGCCTAAACAGTGATGGTCAGCGGTTGGCTATCTACAGGACCACGACTGGAGCAATGAATGGTCGATTGCAACCCCAGGTTGCAGTGGTGGTGTCGGAGCAAGGGTTGCCGACAATCCTTGGATCCAAGTACTCTAGCCAGAGCAAATCTGAGTAAAGGCTACTGCTATAGATGTTCGGAGCCAAATCTGGCCGGAGTAAAGTTGCTGGTAGCACTGGATATTGTCGGCAGTCTAATATGACCTAGATCTGATCAGTGCTGACTGGAATAGGGTAGCCGACGATGGTGTTGATAACCAAAGAAAGGAACCTAGATTGGCCGGATCTTGAATTGAAAGAAATAATATCGAAGAAAAGGGGAAAGAAGGAGACCTACCCTAGCTCTGACCGATGACGATGGTGTTGGGACCGACAACAGATCGCGCTCAGGAAATGACGGTAGAGGTTGGTTGTTGGTGTTCTGGTTATGGCCTGCGGTTAGCCAGCTATGGCTGTGGGCTGCGGCTGCAGCCTGACCGACGATGGCCGATGGAGGAGTGCCTTCGGTGGTGGAATGACTTATACACTTGACACACATCGCTTGGTAATCTCCCTAACTTCCTCTTTTTTCCCACATCCTTCACTATATATTTTGGTTTTCATTGGGATAATGAAAGATTTAAGTCTTGTGGGATGTATATATGTTGGGTTGTCGGTTAGTTTTTGTCATGTTTCTTTTTGCATAATAAATTTTTCTAGTTGCATCATCTTCACATTATAGCATGACTTGTTTTCTTGCAAAAATTCTACACGCTTGTATCTAGACTTTCATATGTTATCATGTATGTGGTAGTATGCTTAGTGATCTAATTTTTCCTATCCATAGTAGCATGAAGTGAGCTATGTTTTTCTTTGAAAAGTTTGAGAATTTGTCTAGTTTTAGGATCTCTTTACACTATACTTGACTTTGATAATAGATACATCTGAAAATAGTCATGATTCATAGAACTAGACTAGTACTTATGTTTCTAAGGTAATTTTTCAACTACATTTTGGTTACCAGAGAAACTCGAATCACGATAACTCATTTGGAAAAATCAAAAATCCCTTTTACGCGAAATCTTATAAGCACACAAAAAAACATGATTGAATAAGAGAATAAAAATAATTATCGTGGGTGAAAACCAATAAGTTACCCCTTTGAGATCGAGTTAGGTTATTCGGAAAATAACTATTATGTTTCTCTTGATCTGAGCTATCTTTGAGACCTTGTCTAGTTTGAAAAAGATGAACCATGCATGTGGCAGGTAAGTGCCCATCGTCGAGAGCATAAGGAACAATGTTAGATGATGAATTGACTAGGCTTGGAGTTGAAACTTGAATTGTTAAGTCACTCATCGCACTAAGCACGAAAAACTTAAACTTAGGTCATTCTCAAACTTTGTATCATGCTCACCAATGAAACTATAGGATAGGACTAGCATGACTCACTAGGGTTTATGATGCATCTCATTGCCACATGAATCTAGATCGTAGATTTTTGCTTAAGTACAAGCAAAGGTTTAAGTCTAGCTAGGGGTGTGATGTGCGCAATATATATATGTTTTTAAGCATTATTTGACACACATCTTCTTGTATTCATTGATTGTGAATTATATTATCACACCCTTTTTCATCATATGGTCATGCTTTCACTCTATGTTATTTGGAGATCTGCCCTTTCTCTATTTTTATTGACAGGACACATTTGGAGCAAAAATAGAGCTAAAATGAACATCGGAGCAGCAAAGGAGAAAGTCTATCAACTAACATGGTCGTGTCTCATTAAGACATGGTCGTGTCTCCTAGGAGCACTAGCTGCCCAGCCAGAACACACGGCATAACAGTGTCTCCTTAGACACGATCGTGTCTCTACTCCAGCAAGACCCATGTCGGGGCCATGCTTGAGAGGCACAATAATGCTCCAACAAGAGAGTAGCTCAGTCTTCATGCCAGGGTCATGCCCAAAGGCATGGCCACTTTCCAAGTTTAGGGATTTACACGGCCCGGCCATGCCTAAGAGGTACGGTCGTGCCTTATCTGTTGAAGAAACCCATGGTCATGTCTTGGAGACACGACCGTGTGACACAAATGTAGGGGTCATGCTCCCTCCTATAAAAGGAGTTTTTTCACCCTTTTAAGGCATCTTTTGGTTTGGGGTTTATCCCCTCTCCTTGGGGAAGGGTTCTTCCCTTATAGGGATGCCCTAGAGCTCTGTCATCTCGATGATCCATCCAGCACCGGAGCAAGGGAACACCTTTAACGACGTCAAACTTCATGGATAAGCATTTTCCTCTCTCTATTTTCATGTATTAAGTTATAGTTTGTTATTTTGTTTGTCTCTTGGTGTTATTCCCTTACAATGGAGTAGATTCTCTCATTTCTAGGATGTAGGGAGTAATTATGATATTATGGTTGATGTATGAACTATGTATAAGCCATTTCCTTGTTCAATGAAGTGTTTATGACATGTTCCATGTGTGTTGTGCCTTATATGTGTTCGATAAAATGTGTGAATGGTGTAAGCATGTAGATGTGAAGGATTGGTCACCCTGTATGACCACGGGGCCCTTAGTGACACAGGGTATCCCTTTAACCAGACTTTCTAGGGTTACTCCTTTACTTAATGATGTTAGAATTATTGTAGCTCATCGGTAATTTGGTTAGAATCCCTATAAGATCATAAACATAGAGGATAAGGCGGTGAACATGTACTAGGGACATTAACTAGTTTCATAATGAAATTGAAATCCTAGAATCTGTCTCCCTAAGCTCACCCCCTCTCAAGACTCTCTCTCTCTTATCTCAACCTTCTCTTAACTCTCTCTCTCTCTCTCTAAATCTCTAGTTCTCAAGCACTCAACCAACCTTCGATTGTCTAGATAACTTACTTTGTGAAATTACTAGTGCTTAATCAATAGTCCCTATGGGATCGATATTTTTATTTCTAACGATGTAACCGTGTACTTGCGGTAGAATAACATGTCACCAGCTAGGGAGGAGAAGTTGCTTGGGTGAACCAAGGAGTATAACACGTGCTAGTCTCTTAGAATCGATGATGTCCGAACTCATCAATTCATCGACTAGGGGATATTTCAATATATTCATAATTGCACATGTAGAGATGCTCACTAGTTGTGATCCAATCATAAGTTATCTCATGCTATGAATCATATTGCGGACATTTAGTAAATGAGTTTAAGATCCAATCATATATATTAAGAATGTACATTTAAATAGTGAATCTTTATTTATCCAATAAATAGTATATACCATAAGGTGATTGCCTTAGGTCTTCTTGGACAGTTGTTTAAATAATTTGAATCCGTAGGATAAGAAACTACAGCTTGGGCTAGGTGTGACGTAGTCAGCCTAGTGGGGACTGACACATAGACCATGTCCTGAACCAAGCAGGTATAAGATGAGTGAAAGAAACAGATGCACGAATAATTGTAGTTGCTGAAGGGTTCAAAAGTGGTTCTGTAATCAACTATGATTTGTGGTCAATTGGGGGTCATCATGTACTACTAGGTGTCACTCATGATCTATTTGTAATTAATGGTTAATTATGAATAACCAACATAACTCGGAACCTATAAGGTCATACTCACTACGAGTTTATCCGAAAGACATAAAACGAGTTTGAGAATTGGATTCTCATATCAAGAGAGATTGAGTCTGGTTAGACAAGACAAAGTGAAAATATGAAAGATATTTTGTCAGAATGGAAATGCGAATGGGCAACATCTTTTGAAGATGAATTGGACCTTCTTTGATTTAATTATGAACCAAATTAGTTTGGTCTTAATTAAAGATGGTTTGGTTTTGAACCAAGATGGTTTGGTCTTAAACAAAACTTAAGGTTAATGGATTGGATTTTGGGTTAATGGATACGAGTTTGAACATGCTCTTCAAACCCCTTAGGAGATCTATATATAGATCCGGGTAGAAGAGAAAAAGAACACCAATTGATTAAACCTAATTGTTAGGTTTTCTCTCCCTCCCTCTTCTCCACTCCTTGCCACCATCGACCAAAAATAGAAGGTGCTCCTTGCGCCGCCGTCGATTGCTTCACCGACTATGGGTGATCCTCCGAACGATTGTTGAACCGGTTGTGGTCGTCTCAGACACTTAAAGTCGAGCAGCCACTACCCCATGCTGCTGCACTATAGCATCGAGTCGCTATCCCGCCACACCCCCCCCTCTCCCCCACCGAAGAGTCACCCCTTGCGCCCCCACAAAGACTTACCATCGGCTACCCTTCATCCGTCGGTTCTTTGTTAACCTCCGGAGTTCCTACCGTCAGCCACAATACCTGCAGTAGTTCTTAACGGCCCTGGATAATAGCTATTTGGCTATCATCTTCCTCGTTTCGTACCATCGGGTTGCCTTGTGCCGCCGGGTATCGAGATGAGTTATGGTCCCTCTCTTAGATTGCTTTTTCTCCCTCCTTCGTCTAGTATCGAAATGGAGACACGACACGTGACTTTGCAAAGTTATCTCGAGGATATCTCGGTGTGAATACAAGTAGAGGTAAGTCTTGCTAGACTTTCTCATTCATGTCCTACATGTCATCCATAAGTATACTTCTAACGAAGTTGTTTTTCTATGATTATGTTTGTGCATGTGTGTATCCTATATGTGCGTGATGTATGTGTTGTAATAATTTAGTTTATTATAATGCTTCTACTGCTTGTTTTGCAAAATAAAAATTTAAAACGCACATAGAGACACCCAACAGTGATATTAGAGCCACCATGTGTTTCGACATAGATCGTGGATCTGTGTTTAGCATGTCGTAGGTTGTCTAAAGTTTTTTTTGAAATTTTTAGAGAATTTCAGATAAGGAAATTGTTTCCTAATCCGATATAAAAAATTTCCAAATTTGGGGGGAAAATCTAATTTATTAGGAAATCAAAATTTTGAAATATTTCCTAATTTGTTAGGAAATCTAATTTTAAAAATATTTCATAATATGATTAGAAAAAACTAATTGAGAAAATTGTTTCTTAATTTAATTGAGAATTTCCTGATTTGAAACTATTTCCTATTAAGATATGGAATTAGATTTGGAAATTATTTCCTAAGCTAATTAAGGAATTATGATTTATGAATCAATTTTTTTAATATATTTATTTCCTAAATTAATTTATGACAACAATGACATGACTTATGCCATAATTTACGCCAAGACATATGCATGATTAATGAAATGCTAGATGTCATGATTAATGTCATATTATGTATGCCATAATTATACCATGTAGAAGCATGTAAATAGATTACCTATTTTGCATGTAATTGATGAGATCAAATAAAATAAAGAAATCCCTTATTTAATGTTAAAGCTTACACCTTCCATTAATATGGTCTATAAATAGAGTTTAATTTTTAAGCATGGGTTGTTGGACTCTCTCCAAGTCCAACTTAAAATTAGACCATTGAGATATGATCTCATGATTAATGGGTCGGCTTTAACTTGAAGCATTGATTTGTTGGACTCTCTCCAAGGTTAATATGGATATGGGTGAAGTTGGGTGATATACATATGATGTATATATGTTAATGAGTTGACAACCCGACATTTATACAAATATCAATAAGTTGATAGCATAATGTGATAGTTATATATACGTAATATATAATTGGTATACTTGATACCTACCACTAAAACTAAGAATGGTTTGTTGGACTCTCTCCAAGGTTGTTCTTATCTATAATGGATATCAACCCACTTAGAGAAAACCTACCTTCTCCTGAATTCAAAGCAAGGGCTCTTGAATTCGATAAGCAAGTGGGACTTCCTTTTATAAATGTAAATTGTTTGCATTACATAGTTAATTCATCTCGCTTATATTTGCTCAATTTTGTATTTCTAGGTTAATAGAATTAGAATGTCATCTTTAAATTTGCTCTCAATTTTAGACACAAATAAACTGATTGGGCCAAACTTCTTGGACATACTTCGAATCCTGAGAATTGTTCTCAAGATTGAGAAAATAGCCTATGTCCTCGAAGAGCCTCTTCCCAGAGTCTGGCTAATGATGCTACTTCATACCAAATATTGGCCTATCATAAACATATGATTGATTTTGAGCTTACCTGTTGCATCATGCTGGCCTTGATGTCTCTTGAACTACAAAAACAACATGAGAGTTTAGATGCTTATACGATTGTTTATCATCTTCGTGAGTTTGCTTGAGAGTTATTCACAGTTTGTGATAAACTATTAGATGAACTATCTTGAATCCACAATTCCATAACTGATCAACACCCTTAAGATAGTGGAGTCATCTATTAAGAAAGAACAGAAAGCTATCATGTTGTTTTACACTTCGAAGAAAGGTTCTAAGAAGAGAAAGTCAAAAGCACAAGCTAAGAGGAAGAAGAAAAATGCTAAGAAAGAATAACTGACACTAATGAGACTGTGTCACCATTGTGGTAAGATGGGACATTAGCGAAGAAACTACAAGATTTATCTTGAGTCCATGAAGAAGAAGACGACATCTGATGCCCCATCTACTTCTGGTATCTTTGTTATTGAATGTCAAACTATTTCTTCTTACACTTGGGTATTAGATACTGGGTGTGACTAACACATATGTAATGACATATAGAGATTAAGGAATAGTGGAAGACTGGTCAAGGGATATTCAAATTTGTGAGTTGGTAATGGAGCAAAGGTTGCAGCTAAAGCCATAGGAACTTATTTGCTGAAACTCTGTAGTGGACTTGTCTTGGAACTGGATAATTATTATTATATTCATACTTTAATAAAAAACATTATTTCTATTTTTCTTGCTTAAATAGAAAATGCTTTCATTTGACTTTTAATAACAATCATTGTTATATAACTTTGAATGATATTCTTTATGGAACTGGAACATTATGCAATGGTATCTACACGTTAGATATATCCAATGACGTATTCAATATCGAAATGAGTAACAAACGCGCTCGAAGAGATAATCAATTAGCATCCTACACATGGCATTGTCGCCTTGGCCATATAAGTAAGAAACGCATGTCCGAATTACACAAGTGTGAAATTTTGGAATCATTTTAATTGGATTTATTTGATACATGTGCTTCATACTTAAAAAGCAAGATGATTAAGTTACATTTTAAGGGAACAGGTGAATGAGAGAATGATATATTGGGTCTTATAAATACCGATGTATGTGAACTCAAGTCAACTCATGCATGAGGAGGTTATAGATACTTCGACACCTTCATCGATGATCACTCATGATTTGGAAGTGTGTATCTATTAAGATACAAATCTGAATCCTTTGAAAAGTTCAAAGAATTTAGACATAAAGTAGAGAAACAACTTGGCAAAAGTATTAAAATACTTCAATCGGATCAAGGTGGTGAATACTTAAGCCAAGAATTTCAAGATTATCTAAGAGAAAATGAGATATTGTCTCAATGGACTCTGCCTTACACGCCACAATATAATGGTGTGTCAAAAAGGCGAAACCAAACCTTGTTGGACACGGTTAGGTCGATGATGAATCATGCAAGTTTTCCTAAATCCTTTTGGAGTTACACACTCGAGACAGTTGTTTACTTGCTAAATAGAGTCCCAACTTAGGCAGTCTCTACTACTCCATATGAGATATGAAATGGTAATAAACCTCATTTATCTTATTTGAAGATATGGGGTTGTCCTGCTTATGTGAAGAAGATTATATCAGATAAGCTAGATGTTAAGTATGATAAGTGTCTATTTATTGGTTAGCTTTAGGAAACTAGGGGTTTTCAATTCTATCATCCCTTGGAATAAAAAATATTTGTTTCAAGGCATGTTGTATTTCTATAGAAAGAGTTTCTCTTACAAGAAAATAGTGAAAGTGAGGTTGAACTAAGGGTAGTTAAAGAGATTCCAATAGACATAGAAGAGATGCCTAATCAAGACCCACATCTTGTAGCTCATAGGGATGAGATAATGGCTAAACTTGTTGATACATCGTCACTTCGCAGATCTAGTAGGGCACGTTTAATTCCCGAGAGATTTGGATTTCTCATAAGTGAATCGAGAGAAGTGTTACTCATTGAGCATGAGGAGCCTATTAGTTATGAAAAAGTTTTGAAAAGTTTAGAAAGGGACTCATGGTTGAAAGCCATGAAATCGGAAATGGATTCCATGTATGAAAACTAAGTTTGGAACTTGGTGGACCCACCCGAAGGTATAACACCTATTATGTGCAAGTAGGTTTTCAAGAAGAAAACTGACATGTATGGTAATTTGATTACTCACAAAGAAAGATTGGTGGCGAAAGGCTATCGTCAAAAATATGATATTGACTATGACGAGACCTTCTCACTAGTGGCTATGCTTAAATTCATTTGAATACTCCTAGCCATAGCAACTCATTACAATTATGAGATATGATAGATGGATGTGAAAATAGCTTTCCCTAATGGGAATCTGTTAGAGGATGTGTATATGATACAACCCGAGAGTTTCACATTTGTTGACAAAAATAAAGTATGTAAGCTTTAGCGGTCCATTTATGGACTGAAACAAGAATCCAAGAGTTGGAATATCCATTTTGATGAGGTGATCAAAGAGTTTAATTTCTCACAAAATCTAGATGAACCCTACGTGTACATGAAGGTTAGTGGGAGTGTGGTGGGAGTGTAGTTGTATTCCTAGTATTATATGTTGATAACATATTGCTTATAGGAAATGATGTGCCTATTTTACAATCTATTAAAGTTTGGTTGTCAAAAATATTCTCCATGAAACACATGGGAGAAGCAACCTACATCTTTGGGATTAAAATCTATAGAGATAGATCAAAAAGGTTGTTTAGTCTTTCACAGTCTACATACATCGATAAAGTGCTAAAATAGTTTAGCATGGAAGAATTCAAGAAAGGTTTTATTCCCATGAGACATGGGGTTTACCATTCTAAATCTATGTACCCGAGCACACAAGATGAGAGGATTTGCATAAGTCATATCTCATGTGTGTCTTCTATAAGACCAATCATGTATGTTATGTTATGTACTATGCGGGATGTATCATACGCTTTGAGTATCACGAGCAGATACCAGTCGGATCCGGACATGGATCACTGGGTGGCTATTAAGGTAATTCTTAAGTACTTAAGAAAAACTAAGGATTTGTTCTTGGTATATAGAAAGGGTGAAATGACTATAAGTGGGTATACTAATACAGTTTCCAGATGGACAAGGATGATTACAAGTCCTAGTTTGGATACGTATTCACATTAAATGGAGGTGCAATAAGTTGGAAAAGTTCCATTCAAGAAATTATTGTTGATTCTACCACTAAGGCATAATGCATTGTAGCTTCCAAAGTAGCAAAGGAAGCTGTTTGGATTAAGAAGTTCATCACTGAACTTGGCGTGGTTTCAAGCATTGTTGAAGCATTATTATTTTACTGTGACAACAGTGGTGCTATTGCTCAAACCAAGGAACCAAGATCTCATCATCAATCTAAACATGTGTTTTGTCGCTATCACTTTATCAGGGAGATCATTAGTAGGAAGGAAATACAAATTAAGAGAATTCCCATTGAAAGGAATCTAGTAGATCCTTTGACGAAACCTCTACCTCAAAATAAGTTTGGGAGCCATGTAGAGGCTTGTGGTATTAGATACCAAGGTGATTGACATTAGGACAAGTGAGAGTATATTATATTTGAGAGGTGTTCTAAGGCAATGACCTTATATAATATACTATTTATTGGATAAATAAAATCATTGTTTGAGTGTACATTCTCTATGTATCTGATTGGATCTTAAACTCAATTAATGAAGTCCACGATACAATGCATGGCATGAGAGAAATTATGATTGGATCACAATTAGTGGGTATCTTCTCATATGTAATTATGTATGTATTGAAATATTCCTTAGTCGATGAATTGATGAGACAAGACATCATCAATTCTATAACACTAGCATATGTTACACTCCTTGGTTTAACCAAGAAGTCAATCCTAACTGGCTAGAAACATTGGGATGTTGAGAAGAAACATTGGGATGTTGAGAGTTAACATATGAATGTTGGTTAAGGGTAACTAGTTTATCGGATGTGACCTTCCATGAGATTTCATGTGGTTCTATATATGTCTATGAAGTGTGGTATTCAAGTTCAAGCTCGAGTGCAAGTTTTCTTCAACTTGAGGTATTCAAGTCATCTTGGTCATGGAGACTTATAATTTGACATCTTAAGCAAGCATCTCCTTAGAAGTGTGGCCCCAGGATGATTAGTTATAAGTCAAAGTGTTCGAAGGTGTTTGAATAACCCAAAAAGGATTCACCACTCCTTTGATAAGGAGACATATACTCTATGGCCACTTGTCAGTATTATTACTCGTAATTCTTTGTCCAAAGCAGAAACTAGTCAAGAGGATGGTCTTCTTTGATAGTTGTTTGAGTAATTCAAATTCGCAGGACAAGGAACTACAGCTTGGACTAGGTGGGACGTAGTTAGCCTAGTGGGGACTGAGACCTAGACCATGTCCTAAATCGGCGAGTATAAGATGAGTGAAAAGAATAGATGCACGAATAATTATAGTTGTTCAAGGGTTAAGAAGTGGTTCTGGAATCAACTTTGATTTTTGATCAATTGGGGGTCATGATGTACTATTAGGTGTCACTCATGATCTATTCATAATTAATAATTAATTATGAATGACCAACATAACTGGGAACCTATAAGATCACACGTACTATGAGTTTATCTGAAAGACATAAAATGAGTTTGAGAATTCGATTATTAGATCGAGAGAGATTGAGTATGGTTGGACCAAACAAAGGAAAAAATATGGAAGATATTTTGTTAGAATGGTAGTGTGATGAGCCACATCTTTTGAAGATGAATTAGACCTTCTTTAGTTTAATTATGAACCAAATTAGTTTGGTCTTAATTAAAGATGGTTTGATTTTGAACAAAGATGGTTTAGTCTTCAACCAAACATAAGGTTAACGGATTGGATTTTGGATTAATGGATATGAGTTTGAACTTGCTCTTTAAACCCGTTAGGAGATCTATATATAGATCCAGGTAGAAGAGAAAAAGAACACCAATTGATTAAACCTAATTGTTAGGTTTTCTCTCCCTCCCTATTCTCCTCTCCTTGTCATCGCCGACCACAAGGAGAAGGTGCTCCTTGCACCACCGTCGGTTGCTCCTTGCGCCATCGTCGGTTGCTCCGCCGGCTATGGGTGCTCCTTTGGCTAGTTGTTGAACCGATTATGGTTGTCGTCACCGCCCAAAACAGAGCAGCTGCCGCCCAAAACCGAGCAGCCGCCGCCTCGTGCTACTCCATTACCGCCCCGAGTCGTTGTTTCGTCACTGCCATCGCCAAAAAATTACCCCTTGTGCCGCCATAAGGGCTTGTCGTCGGTTGCCCTTCATCTGCTGGTCCTCTATCGACGTCCAGAGTTCCTGTCGCTCGTCACAACACTGGAAACAACGCTTAGAGGCCCCGAATAGCAGATATTCAGTTGTTGTCTTCCTCGTTTCATACCGTCGGGTTTCCTTGTGCCGCCGGATATCAAGTCGAGTTGTGGTCCCTCTCTCGGTCGCTTTTTCTCCCTCCTTCGACTAGTATCGAAACAAAGATATGACACGTGACTTAGCGAAGTTATCTCGAGGATATCTCTGCATGGATACAAATTGAGGCAAGTTTTGCTAGGCTTGCTCCTTGATTTTGTTTCCACTACACATCATCCAACAGGTATACTTCTAACAAAGTTATTTTTCTACGATTATGTCTACGCATGTTGTATGTGTGTGATGCACGTGTTGTAATAATTTAGTTTATTATAATGCTTCCGCTGCTTGTTTTGTGAAATAAAAATTTAAAATGTGCATAGAGACACCCAACAATATATAAATACCACTTCATATAAAAAGAGATTATATGATTGAGAAATCAAACAATTGTTGTTAGGTTTCTCTCCTCCTCTCCTTGTGTCATCGTCGCCCCTTGCTTCCACCGGCCAGCCATTGCCGGCAGCAGTCAGCCATCACCGGCAGTAGTCAACCACCGCCAGTAGCACTCAACCACCCCCGGCAGTAGTCAGCCACCATCGACAACAGCTCCTCCGACCGTCAGACTGCAACCTTGCCTTACCGTCCACCCTCCTTGTGTCGCCGGGTTGCCTTAAGCTTCTGGTCATGGAGATCTCTCTCTCAGATCACATCATCTTCCTCCTTTTTCTAGTATCGAAGCGGAGACGAGACTTGTGTCTTAGCGAAGCCATCTTGATGGTATCCCGACATGGATACAAATAGAGGCAATCCTTGTGAGGTTTTCTAGTTGATGTCTTTTCCGTTACACGTCATCCAATAGGTAAATCTTCTAATGAAATTTTATTCTATGGTTATGTCTTGCACATGTGTATCCTCGTGATTGTTTGTGATGTGTTGTAATAATTTAGGAAATTATTATGCTTTTGCTGTATGTTTTTCAAAAATACCTATCATGCATGCACCTAAAACCCCAACAATCCTTGATTTGTTGATACTTCCATTGCCTAGTATCTGGTCTAGCCGAACTACTAGGACTTTCCAGATTAAGCCACCTACACACTTGATCAATCCTTTAGATCACAACAGGACTTAATTGTGAACCTTTGACAATATCAAAATATAAGTCTGATTCTGGTGCTATATACACGAATAATCTTCCCCTTTTTGATGTTTGTCAACTTGATTTAAAGTTAAATTAAAATAAATAATCACTCCCTCTCAAATTAAACTCTTCTCCTAAGTTTAAAATTTCTAAGTTTTTTAAGAAAACTAAAAAAAATTAACACTTAACTTTTAATCTCATTTCTCTTCCATAACATACATTAAAAACGGGATCATTGCATAATTTTCAAAATAGATTTAACACACAAATTATGCATTTTTCAGTTTTTTTGCAAAATATGTTCATGACAAAAATTCATAAAAAATATTTTAAAGCATTTTCAAAAATATTTTTCAAAGGTAAATAATTTTTTTAAGATAATTATTCAATTTCAAATATTTTTAAGTAAATTTTTCAAAATTGTTTAGAACCAAAAATTTTTATATACCTTTAAAATATTTTTCAAAAAAAATTGGCTAAGTACTTAAGAAAAAGATTTTTCATGTTCTAAAATATATTTTCAAAAATATGCTAAGTATTCAAACATCTATTTTTTTAAAAAAATATTTCTAGAGTTAGAAAATACATTTTTCAAAAACAATCTTTAGCTAACTATTTTGAAAAAAAAAATTAACAAAGTTTTGAAAGATAGGCAAAAGTGTGTTTTCAAAAATTATTTTTAAAGAAGTGAATAGTTTTGAAACTATTTTTGAACCATAATAAACTTTGCCAAAAATATTGAAAATTTTTGCTAGAAAATATCTTTCAAGGTATTAAAGTAATTTTCAAAAGTAATAATTCATTTTAAAGAATTTCCAAAGGTAAAAATGCATTTTTGCATAATAAATCTTTGTCAAGGTATTTTTCCAAGACAAAATTATTTTACAAGGAAATTTTAAAATATTTTTCAAAAATATTTAAAAGATAATTTTGAAAATATAGACTAACCCTTAACTTGACATTTTCTTAGGATATTTAATGAGTGTTTTGTAATTAAAATATTTATACTTGCAATTATTTGACTTGATCAAGTTATTAGGCAAGCAAAATATTCTAAAGTCCAAGCATGCATGATAGTCAATTAAATAGATCAAGCACACAAAAAATATACTAATCATGCATAAGTCAAATTAGCAAATAGCATAAGCAAGTAGTCCTAACACAAAAACATCAAGTGCCTAAAGGTCAAACAGTCAAACATAGAGTAGATAATAGTAAGGCCTAAGCAAGCAATTCTAGATCTAATCAGATGAGGGAGGAGGCTGCTGAGTCATACGCTACTCTCTGAGGAAGTCAAACATGTCCCTCTGCTGCTATTCAATCGAGTCAAGGCGCCCATCAATTGTCATCAGATGTTGGTGGATCTCCTAATACTCCCCATGAGAGCGAGCATTTGTCTTGGAATGGGACACCTGATTATAATGTGGTGATGGAAGTGCTAGAAATGGGGAGAACTCATCTCTAGTTGGAATGTCTACTCTTACTTCTCGAGCTCCTCGGGTTCCTAGACGGGTGCACCCCTTTTGTGATGTTTCATTAAAAACTAAGGTTTGACCATCAACTTTTATCTCAGCCAAGGATATTTGTCTAATGCCTATTTTGTCATAGTGAGGGGACAAGGGCTTAACATTACCACCAGTTGTAGTATTTATGCCATATGATGAATGAATTGAGGTGATAATGTGATAAAAGGTCATGTGGACTATTCTAGATGAACTGTATCCTGAATAATGAACAATGGTTTTGAAGATCCAAAGACCAATATCAATGCTAAGATGATGCTTAAGTGCATACATAATAAGAAAGAGATGATATGGTCTATAGATAGCTTAATCCCTAGTGTCTAGAGGAAGGATGCAACCTACAATGGCCTTATATAATAAGCATTATCATGTGGACTTAGGTTTACTGAATTTATTATTTTGGGTCTAGGAACCTCAAAGAAGTAAGCATACATAAGATCCAAAGTTAAATGTGTATAAGGCTTAGGTAGGATTTCAGGATAGATAGGGAAGGCATAGAATTGATCATGTGTAATTCAGGTATCAAGATAATCCTTAAGTATGTCATGTGTGAAGAAGAAATCACTACATGCAATCCTAGTTTTATAGTTTAACTCATCTATTTAAAAAATATTGTTATAAAATTAAGTACAAAGATTAAAGTTCACATAATGCATGCAAGAGACAATTTTGGTCATGGCATAGTTGTTGATTATCTCTACAACATTAGGGCAGTAGGTGTTGTAGAATGACATGTCTAAGTACCTAGATCCTAAGGGAATGAACTCTCTATTATGAAATGTTCATCTATAGCAAATCAAGGATATTGGCTAAGGTTTGATGAGCCAGCCTAGTTTTTGGGTGTTCTGTTGTTTCTTTTGACTATACAAATAGACAATTTTTAAGGAAAGAATAACAAGATTGAAATTATGAAGAAATTTAAGGATCGTTACTGAGGCATCTTGGTGTTTCGTATGATTTTGGAAGGCTTCAAAGGCTTTAAAAATCTAGCTTTCAATGCTAGAAGAAGAGGAAGAGGAGGAATTTGGGATGAGGGTTTAGCTCCCCCTCGGCCCTATTTTTATAGCTCTTGATTGGTCAACTGATAAATGGATCAGTCGATTGATACATTAAATGTCAAGCAGTTGACTATTTATTCAACACGATCGATCGGTTCGATTCCCAATGTCCAATCGACTAATAAGGGTTATCAGTCGATTGGAAAGGTTAGGTCATGTTAGTTTGACTTTTGTTCCTTAGTGTGGTGGATCGGTCAACTAATAAGTTTTATCAGTGGACTATTTTGGTCACAAGAGTCAAATTTTATCAATCAAATTTTGACTGTGTTATAGGGTTTAACCTAGATTGATCGACTGGGCCATGGGGTTCAGTCGATCGAATATCAATTTTTTGAAAAAAAAATGTCACTTTTCAAAATATTTTGTTTTAAAATATTACATCTAAGAACTCGTCCTTAAAGAAAGATCTAACTCCTTTTTCCTTTATTCAATTGATATTGAAAAAATTAATGAGTTTATGGAGTTAGTTACTTTTAGTGATCAATTTAAGTTTAAACCCCTTAGTTCATGTTGATGCACTTGTCTACATCTAGAACTAGGCGTAGATCATAACATCTCATGCCCATCTACATGACTCGATACACAAACATGCTAACTCTTAGGGTGCGTTTGGTTGGAGGTTATTCTTGATAACTTTGGTTATCCATCTAAGGTTATCAATAAAAACCCTGTTTGGTTTAGGTAATCGGCTATTCCCGAGTAATGATCCATGCCCGACACATCAGCAAAAGGGGCATGCAACCCGGAATCGAAAAACCTTAGAAAAGT